>JAODXP020003894.1:27500-37187 GCA_027497455.2 Sardinella longiceps
GCCATACAACAATGATTTCTTTGTGAGAGTTTTTCTACAGCTCTCATATCAGCGTAGAGAAAGAAACAGTATTGGTAAATGCAGCGGCAGAAACCAGCGTAATTTAAATGCCCAAATATATTCTCAGTTAAGAGGCCTCTCCCCTAGATTATATGACATGAAAATGCTGAATACGTCCAAAATCAGACTTTTTTCTAGCCTTGAGATACCCGCGTGACATGCAAGTCCACCTGTGCCATTAGTTTTGACCGGCGGCATGAAAGGACGGCTATAAATGATGGATATACAACTATTTTCCCCAGACAGACAGACAGACAGACAGACAGACAGACAGAACAGACAGAACAGACAGACAGACAGACAGACAGACAGACAGGCAGAACAGATCTAAACTCCTGTATCAGTGCTAAATGATTTCATTCCAAAAGCCCACAGCATTTACAAGTCTACACCACTCATGAATGCTGCGCACTGTGAGTGTGTGTGTGTGTGTGTGTGTGTGTGTGTGTGTACAGTACAAGCCTACACCACTCATGAATGCTGCGCACTGTGAGTGTGTGTGTGTGTGTGTGTGTGTGTGTGTGTACAGTACAAGCCTACACCACTCATGAATGCTGCGCACTGTGAGTGTGTGTGTGTGTGTGTGTGTGTGTACAGTACAAGCCTACACCACTCATGAATGCTGCGCACTGTGAGTGTGTGTGTGTTTTTTATTTATTTATTTATTTATTGTTTATTTAGCAGGGACAGTGCACAATATACAATTGAGCTCCCCCACAGGTATATTTCCCTACGAGAGGCTGGATTTGTGTGTGTGTGTGTGTGTGTGTGTGTGTTTGTGTGTGTGTAACTCATCTCTCTCCCCCACAGGTGTATTTCCCTACGAGAGGCTGGATGTGTGTAGATGCTACTGACCCACTGAAGGGGAACTGGCTTTGTGTGTGTGTGTGTGTGTGTGTGTGTGTGTGTGTGTGTGTGTGTGTGTGTGTGTGTAACTCATCTATCTGCTCCACAGGTGTATTTCCCTACGAGAGGCTGGATGTGTGTAGATGCTACTGACCCACTGAAGGGGAACTGGCTGCGCTACGTGAATTGGGCCCGATCCGCACAGGAGCAGAACCTCTTCCCCGTGGAGATCAACAGAGCCATCTACTACAAGGTTCTACGGGTAAGGTTCTCATCTACTACAAGGTTCTACGGGTAAGGTTCTCATCTACTACAAGGTTCTACGGGTAAGGTTCTCATCTACTACAAGGTTCTACGGGTAAGGTTCTTATCTACTACAAGATTCTACTGGTAAGGTTCTCATCTACTACAAGGTTCATCTGTCCATGCAGCTAACATTAGCAGTTAGTCATGGCACTGTGGATGAGTGTAATTTTTAGAGAGCTTATGATATTACAGTGGACTAACACTGCATATGATATTACAGCGGACTTACATATGATATTACAGTGGACTAACACTGCATATGATATTACAGCGGACTTACACTGCTGAAGCATTACAGTGGGCTAACACTGCATATGATATTACAGTGGACTTACACTGCATATGATATTACAGTGGGTTTACACTGCATATGATATTACAGTGGACTTACTGCATATGATATTACAGTGGACTAAGACTGCATATGATATTACAGTGGACTAACACTGCTGAGGCGGGTTTGGCCAAACTACAGCCCATCGCTCTCCTTCATGCAGCTGCCAATACACCCAACTTGGATAGCAAAGGGCTAACAACAACAACAACAACAACAACAACAACAACAACACATTCGATTTCTACAGCGCTTTTCTAGACACCCAAATGTGCTTTACAGTGGAAGGGGGACCTCACTGACCACCACCAGTGTGTAGCACCCACCTGGATTAAGGCCCATTCATACCTCACTACCCACCTGGATTAAGGCCCATTGATACCTCAGGTGTGTCGTTCTGTCTGAATTCTGTCCCTTCATACTTCCATTCGGTTTTTACGTTCGGTTGTGCTAAACCCCGCCCCCATTATTCCAAATGAATTTCATTTCGTCTGTATTCGTAAACTCTCCTTTCCGTGTCAAAGTATGGAGGAAATTGACAGAAGGAACGTGTGAAACACTCCACATGTATCCGTCTTTTACGTAAGGTATGAATGGGGCTTTAAGGGTTAAGGGAAGTTTATTTGTACTGGTTGTATGTTTTATCCAATTTCCTCATTCTATTCCCTACCAACACCCACAACAGGACTCAGGATTGATTGACACGGAATCATTTCTCCTTAAAGACACCAGGGCAGTTTTCATGCTCTTTTATTTAACACCAGCCTTTAGCAGCTTAGTGGAGCCCCACCACACTACCGTTACACCTGCTTTTAGTAGACGCCCCCCCACACTACCGTTACACCTGCTTTTAGGGGACCCACACCTCACTACCGTTATACCGGCTTTTAGTGAACCCCCCACCCCCTCTCTAACGTTACACCTGCTTTTAGTGACCCCACCTCACTAACGTTACACCTGCTTTTAGTGACCCCCCCCCCACTAATGTTATACCTGCTTTTAGTGAACCCCCCCCCACTAATGTTATACCTGCTTTTAGTGACCCCCACCTCACTACTGTTACACCTGCTTTTAGTGAACCCCCACCTCACTACCGTTACACCTGCTTTTAGTGACCCCCCCACCTCACTAATGTTATACCTGCTTTTAGTGAACCCCCCACCTCACTACCGTTACACCTGCTTTTAGTGACCCCCCCACCTCACTACCGTTACACCTGCTTTTAGTGACCCCCCCACCTCACTAATGTTATACCTGCTTTTAGTGAACCCCCCCCCACTAATGTTATACCTGCTTTTAGTGACCCCCCCACCTCACTAATGTTATACCTGCTTTTAGTGCCCCCCCTCACTACCTGCTTTTAGTGACCCCCACCTCACTAATGTTATACCTGCTTTTAGTGACCCCCCCCCACCTCACTACCGTTATACCTGCTTTTAGTGCCCCCCACTCACTACCTGCCTTTAGTGACCCCCCCCTCACTACCTGCTTTTAGTGACCCCCACCACACTACCTGCTTTTAGTGACCCCCCCTCACTATCTGCCTTTAGTGACCCCCCCCCTCACTACCTGCTTTTAGTGACCCCCACCACACTAACGTTACACCTGCTTTTAGTGACCCCACCTCACTAACGTTACACCTGCTTTTAGTGGACCCCCCCCCTCACTAACGTTATACCTGCTTTTAGTGACCCACACCTCACTACTGTTACACCTGCTTTTAGTGACTCCCCCCCCCTCACTACCGTTACACCTGCTTTTAGTGACCCCACCTCACTAACGTTACACCTGCTTTTAGTGGACCCCCCCCCTCACTAACGTTATACCTGCTTTTAGTGACCCACACCTCACTAACGTTACACCTGCTTTTAGTGGACCCCCCCCCCTCACTAACGTTATACCTGCTTTTAGTGACCCCCCCCCCTCACTAACGTTATACCTGCTTTTAGTGACACCCCCCCCCCCCACCTCACTACCTGCTTTTAGTGACCCACACCTCACTACCGTTACACCTGCTTTTAGTGACCCGCCCCCCCCCCACACACACCTCACTACCTGCTTTTAGTGACCCACACCTCACTACTGTTACACCTGCTTTTAGTGACCCCCCCCCCCACACACACCTCACTACCTGCTTTTAGTGACCCACACCTCACTACCTGCTTTTAGTGACCCCCCCTCACTACCTGCTTTTAGTGACCCCCCCCCCCCCCCCCCACTACCTCCTCTTAAATGATGCACTGCTGTCCTGTGTTGTCTATGGAAGCCCATTCCCACCACATTAAAAAAAAAAAAATCCGGATCTCAGAATTGTGAGATTCTAAGTTAGAATTCTGAGATGGTATCTCTAGCAATTCTGAGATACCAAGTCAAATATTATCATTCTGCTATAGTAGGCTATCATCTCAGAATACCAAGATAGTATCTCAGAATTGTCTTTCTTGTCTTAAAATGCTTAACCTTGAGTCTTTGTTTCAGTCTCATGTGCACTGTTGACTTGAATGTCTTTTCATTGGCTAGTTTAAATGTTACACCACTTGGTCTATGGTGAAACAGTATCTTGTCCAACTATGTTTATGGTTTACATGACAATAAAACCCACCTGACTTGTCATATAAAAGCGTGTAAGCTGATAGAGTAGTGGATCTGAATGCAGTCTCACTAAAATACTCTAGATGAGATGAGTAGCCTACAGATGCTGAGCATCAAACAAAATGCAGAACAAGGAAAAAACAGATGAGAGGGTTAGGCCAACCCTGTGTAGAGATGAGAGAGGGTTAGGCCAACCCTGTGTAGAGATGAGGGGGGGTTAGGCCAACCCTGTGTAGAGATGAGGGGGGGGGGGGTTAGGTTTTTTTTCCAATCTTGATTTGATATTTTGGTTGGTTGGATATTTAGGTCTAAGAAAATGCATGTTCTCCAGTTCTTTGAGTTTGTTTCATATGCAATCATAGACGTCAATATTCAAATGAAGTTTCAATTAAAGGTTTATTCATTAACCCCTTACAGGTAAGACCTTTATGCCCATCTCTCAATGTCACACCGTGTTCTTCTTCCCTTTTTCTGTATTTTATTCAGCACAAAAGACACCTGGTGTTTTAGGCCTCTCGAGCCTTGTGTTGCTGTTATATCACGAGTCAAACTCCAGGTCGCCGCTGTGCTTCGCCCGCATAACCGAGCACTTCACACATCTTGCTCGCGTTAACGTTACTGCTTTTTGTCGGGCTTGGAAGCGCTGGACTCCTCGCGTGCTTGTCTCGCGGACTTGACGTGCAGGGAGCGAAGGCCCGAACATTTTCCTCTTCGCCCGTCTCATCATGCAGCAACCTCGATTCTGATTGGCTCTCCGTGTCATCTCTACTTCTTCTAGCCAATCGGAGCAGGAGAAGAATTGCTTGTGTGGTACAATGGGGAAGACAACCCGGAGATAGCAGCTGCACTGAAGGAAGAAAGAGCGAGCAGTTTAAGCAAGAAAAACTCTCCGCGGGCCAGAAGAGGTAAACTTTGATCTTATAATCGGCGTCTATGATGTTAACTAACGATTACATAACCAACGTGTTTACATTATACAGTTAAACGAGTACTGGCTTGACTAATCGAAGTGGGTAAAACGGCAAAGTTGGTCTAGCTTCGATACTTCCAAATTTGCATTAGCTGGAATGGCTAACGTTACAGTTCAGACATTTGAGGTTGATTTGCTGCCCTTCGACAGGCATGTCAGTGTGTCTGCCAACATATAACAGAAAGCATCTACCTTACCAGAGTGGCTTTCCATGTATGGAATATATAACTGCATGCTTGGCCGTGTGATTGTACTTACTAAGATAGGCCATCTAAGTTGAGAAGCTAACTCGCCTGTTAGCTGTGTACTTTCGACAGTAGACAGACCTGTTTGGTGCCTGATGTTCATTAGCTAGCGCACTTGGGCTGTTTCCCATAGCAGGCTAACGTTCACTATAGTGACCTTTCCTGTCTCCGCATGGACACTGGAGATTTTGCGCTAGAATTAAGGTTAAATAACTTTTTTATTCAGGGGAATAACATAATCTATTCACCCCATCCAGACCGTTCTTACTGGATGTTATATGTGCGAATCTGGCTTTTGAAGGCTGTGGGGTTAGTTCCTGCGATGTTATGTGACCATTACTTTCTTAACACTGACCAAACATCCCTTTTCTGTGAGAGTCACACTTAGTATAGTATTTATTAGGCTACTTTCAAGTGTTTGCAATGAGTACGAGTGGCCCGTAACGAAAAGTAGAAAAGAAACTG
The DNA here is from genome assembly GCA_027497455.2 of Sardinella longiceps. Lineage (NCBI taxonomy): Eukaryota > Metazoa > Chordata > Actinopteri > Clupeiformes > Clupeidae > Sardinella > Sardinella longiceps. The sequence continues at coordinate 33,319 of JAODXP020003894.1, forward strand.
CACCGTCGAAACTTGCAGGTTACTGTATGCTAAACTAATCACGACTGAAAGTACTGAACTAATTGGGCTTTTCACCCATCAACGGAGTTAGCAAGTCAAGTCTGAACCAATCCTCTGCGCAGCAGAATCCTCGGGTCAGCCATCGGCATGTCAGCTATGCACACACACTCTCGCTAGCACAGCTAGCTTGCTAAATATTTGTCGGTTCAATCTTATGTAAGAAATCTCCCTTGATATCCCGTCGGCAGCGTTAGGGGATAATGCAAATGTAATTGTCCTCATCTTTTCAGCTCTTTAAACTAACTAACATTAATAGCCAGTCTTGGTCCGGCTGCAATCTCGTTTGGCCTTCATTTGGAGAATTCCTAAACTACCTTTGCACTGCTCGTGCGACCGACCTCAGGACTCGTTACACCCACTTCAGATAGCGAGCTCCCGGATGCTCCGACATTCGCTGTACTAAATGCGTTTTGCTCTGAACTCGTCCTCAATTCGTTATTGTTTATCTTCCTATGTTGTTGTGTTTGACGGTTGGCTGTGAAAATTGTGTGTTTGAATGAAATGCTGAAGAAAGTTGTAGGTAGTTTTAAAGAGTGCGCAATAAGCATTACTCAGGCACCCACACCCTTTTCCTTAGAAAGGAACCTTTCTCCATAGAACACTCTCTCTTCCTTTCGGTTGGGTTCCTGCAGCCAGGAGAGGGATCACAGATCCTGCATGGAGAGTGTGTGTGTGTGTGTGTGTGTGTGTGTGTGTGTGTGTGTGTGTGTGTGTGTGTGTGTGTGATCACTGGTCCTGCACATCCACATGCTGTCGTGGCCTAGATTTGCATTCCTGCCCTCTCCTTATGCCACTCTGTGCTTTGCTCATGCACTGGCTGTTTATTTTTTACTTTGTTGTGAAAGTGGCCTGAAGCAGTAGTGATGTGCATAGATGACTTTCTCAGTGTGTCATTGCAGCTCTGTGACGTGTGTGTGTGTGTGTGTGTGTGTGTGTGTGTGTGCGCCCGCGCGCTCACCCTCCTGAGCTCTGTCCTCCTTGGGGACAAGTAAGTGTGTGTGTGTGCATGCGCACGTGTGCGTCATCCTGTGCACCGTCCTCTATGGGGATGTGTGTGTGTGTGTGTGTGTGTGTGTGTGTGTGTGTGTGTGTGTGTGTGAGAGAGCGAGCCTACATTGTCAAGTCGTTCTGCAACCCTCCTGAGCCCTCCAGTTGTAGTGGGTTTAGGAGAGGGTGTGTGTGTGTGTGTGTGTGTGTGTGTGTGTGTTTCAGTTGTGCGATCGGGTATCTGAAAGTACACAGTCAGGGGTGTTTCCCTGGTGTTTTAAGGCTGTGTGTGTGTGTGTGTGTGTGTGTGTGTGTGTGTGGACAGTCTGGTCAGGGCAGGATGTTTCCCCCTTAGTGCTTTGATGCTGCTGAGCTGAGTGTCAGGATGGTGTCTGCTCACACAGAGAGTGTGTGTGCGTGCGTGCGTGTGTCATGGTGGCGTCTGCTCACAGAGAGAGAGAGAGAGAGAGAGAGAGAGTGTGTGTGTGTGTGTGTGTGTGTGTGTGTGTCATGGTGGTGTCTGCTCACAGAGAGTGCCTGTGAACATGCTGGTCAGATGACATGGCGTGTGTGTGTGTGTGTGTGTGTGTGTGTGTGTGTGTGTGTGTGTGTGTGTGTGTGTGTGTTTAGAGGGCATGAATCAGGCTTTGTAGAGGATGCTCCCAGATGACCTTGTCCAGTCTGCTAGCCTAGTGAAGTCCCCTGTGTGTGTGTGTGTGTGTGTGCTAGCCTATAATAAGCCTGTTATTAAGCTTATTGTGGGTGCTGTAGGCTAAGCTTATTGTGGGTGCTGTAAGGTCTTTGTAAATTGCCAAAAGTAGTTTCCAAATTAAGGATGCACCGATTCGACTTTTTGACCGACCGACTTTTTTTTTTGTCTTTATTCAATGTTGCAGGTTAAACATCCACTCCCCATGGTGTGTGTGTGTGTGTGTGTGTGTGTGTGTGTGTGTTTTCCTTATTCATCGTTGCAGGTTAAATATCCACTCCCAATGATATCCAACCTCAATGATGAGGTCTTTTCCCCCGATGGCACAAGGGTCCATTGGGATATAGTTCATGGCTTGGACCCTTCACTTAACAACAAATAACCAAACGACTTTTGCTTAGCAACAAATAATCAAACGACTTTCGCTTAGCAACAAATAATCAAACGACTTTCGCTTAGCAACAAATAACCAAATGACTTTCGAAGTTGACAACAGCAGACAGACTAGTTTACTGTCACGTTTTACGTGTTGTTTTGAAAGTTCTAGAAATATTTATTTGTAGGCTATTTGACATTTACGTAGTACAAGAAAAATGACAGCACAAGAGAACGACAGCACAAGATGACAAATAAATTTCGCTAGGATTATTGTTTTGGAACATCAACGGATACCACTGAGCACTCTGTGAGTTGCACATGTTTTAAAATGAGGTGTAAGCATGAAATGAAAGAATTTCAAATAGCATAGACCCAATGCAAAACACATAACATTGAGATCTTACTTTCAGTTTCCAACAGTCAGGTCCCATTGATTCAGTGTAAAGTGCCTGTTTGCTTCTGCGTTCGCGTCTGTGCTGTACCAAATCATTTAGCAAGCTCTTTCTTCAGGGCTATGCTTGAATTCACTCCGGCACTTTCCTTTAACTTTACACTCTCCAGAAAAGGGGCTAAAAGGGATAGAAATGGAACATTAGGCTAACTTCACTTAATGATGGTTCTATGGATAGCTCTGGCTCTAGAACATCTCTAGCAGTAGAACATCTCTAGCAGTAGAACATCTCTAGCAGGGCCCACGTGTGTGTGTGTGTGTGTGTGTGTGTGTGTGTGTGTGTGTGTGTGTTTTATAACATCTGTGTTCACACTGTACTCTACCTGCATGAGGGGCAACCAGACAGAAGCAGTCTGCCTACTCTTTGAACTCACACAAAATGGCCGACAGGAACTTCATTGCAAGGATGCTAGGAGTGCATTAGTGGGTGTGTGTGTGTGTGTGTGTGTGTGTGTGTGTGTGTGAGGGGCTAGGAAGTCCTCCTGGTATTTCAATACAATCTTGGCACACAGGCAGAGCAGCAGAAAAGAGGAGATTCTGGAGATTCTGAAGCTATTCCTTAACGTGTGTGTGTGTGTGTGTGTGTGTGTGTGTGTGTACAGGCAGAGCAGCAGAGAGGAGGAGATTCTGAGGCTATTCCTCATCTGTGTGTGTGTGTGTGTGTGTGTGTGTGCAGGCAGAGAGGAAGAGATTCTGAGGCTATTCCTCAACCGTGTGTGTGTGTGTGTGTGTGTGTGTGTGTGTGTGTGTGTGTGTGTGTGTGTGTACAGGCAGAGCAGCAGAGAGGAGGAGATTCTGAGGCTATTCCTCATCTGTGTGTGTGTGTGTGTGTGTGTGTGTGTGTGTGTGTGTGTGCAGGCAGAGAGGAGGAGATTCTGAGGCTATTCCTCATCTGTGTGTGTGTGTGTGTGTGTGTGTGTGTGTGTGTGTGTGTGCAGGCAGAGCAGCAGAGGGAGGAGATTCTGAGGCTATTCCTCATCTGTGTGTGTGTGTGTGTGTGTGTGTGTGTGTGTGTGTGTGTGTGCAGGCAGAGAGGAGGAGATTCTGAGGCTATTCCTCATCTGTGTGTGTGTGTGTGTGTGTCAGGCAGAGAGGGAGAGAGTCTGAGGCTTTCCTCATCGTGTGTGTGTGTGTGTGTGCAGGCAGAGAGGAGGAGATTCTGAGGCTATTCCTCATCTGTGTGTGTGTGTGTGTGTGTGTGTGTGTGTGTGCAGGCAGAGAGGAGGAGATTCTGAGGCTATTCCTCATCTGTGTGTGTGTGTGTGTGTGTGCAGGCAGAGAGGA
>JAODXP020003899.1:0-2500 GCA_027497455.2 Sardinella longiceps
ACATTATATCCCTCACACAGGATCATTATATACATTATATCCCTCACACAGGTATACATTATATACATTATATCCCTCACACAGGTATCATTATATACATTATATCCCCTCACACAGGATCATTATATACATTATATCCCTCACACAGGATCATTATATACATTATATCCCTCACACAGGATCATTATATACATTATATCCCTCACACAGGATCATTATATACATTATATCCCTCACACAGGATCATACATTATATACATTATATCCCTCACACAGGATCATTATATACATTATATCCCTCACACAGATATACATTATATACATTATATCCCTCACACAGATATACATTATATACATTATATCCCTCACACAGGATCATTATATACATTATACCCCTCACACAGGAACATTATATACATTATATCCCTCACACAGGAACATTATATACATTATATCCCTCACACAGCTTATATACATTATACCCCTCACACAGGATCATTATATACATTATATCCCTCACACAGGTGTGTTATATACATTATATCCCTCACACAGGAACATTATATACATTATATCCCTCACACAGGATCATTATATACATTATATCCCTCACACAGGATCATTATATACATTATATCCCTCACACAGATATGCATTATATCCCTCACACAGGATCATTATATACATTATATCCCTCACACAGGATCATACATTATATACATTATATCCCTCACACAGGATCATTATATACATTATATCCCTCACACAGGATCATTATATACATTATATCCCTCACACAGGATCATTATATACATTATATCCCTCACACAGGATCATTATATACATGATATCCCTCACACAGGATCATTATATACATTATATACATTATATCCCTCACACAGATATACATTATATACATGATATACCTCACACAGGATCATTATATACATTATATCCCTCACACAGGTGTGTTATATCCTTCACACTGGAGCAGCTATTATATATATATCAGGGCTCAGAGTCTAGAGTCCAGAGTTTAGGGGCTTAGAGAGATCATGTAAATCCAACTCTTTTTATGAAATTGGGTTATTCACCGTCTTACCTAGAGTTACCTATCCGGGTTAAAGCATTTTGGTCTCAGTGCTTGCGTCTTCCTAGTCCAGCAACCCCAATTTTAGCTTTAGCTTAGCCTAGGCGCTGGAACGTAAGGTTGCCAGAGAGTTGCTATATCTGGCTACTTTATAGCACCTATGCTAGCTAAATCTAAAGAGAGCTAAAATTGAGGTTGCCAGACTAGGAAAATGCATGCACTGAGCGCAAAATGCTTTTACCCACATATGTAACAGCAGGTAAGGGGGTGAATAGCCCAATTTCATAAAAGAGTGGAATATTCTTTTGCACTGGGACTCTGTGTCAGGCCATTTAGTCCTCTCTGCAAGATGCTCTTCATCTTTCCTCTTTTCATCTGAGTCCCTCCCTTTCTCTCTCTCTCTCTCTCTCTCTCTCTCTCTCTCTCTCTCTCTCTCTCCCCTTCTCTCTCTCTCTCTGGCAAGTCCTCTCATGTCTAGTCGGGGAGGGCTGTTAGCGACGCTGCTGTGGTCATTAAAGTACCAGTGCTATCCAGGGAGGTGTGTGTGTGTGTGTGTGTGTGTGTGTGTGTGTGTGTGTGTGTGTGTGTGTGTGTGTGTGTGTGTGTGTGTGTGTGTGTGTGTGTGTGTGTGTGTGTGTGTGTGTGTGTGTGTGTGTGTGTGTGTAACTGTAGCATCCCCCAACCCATATGCAGCAAACAGGGAGATAAGAGCATCCTCACACAAGCACCAGACACAGAGATGAACACAACCAGACAGTGTGTGTGTGTGTGTGTGTGTGTGTGTGTGTGTGTGTGTGTGTGTATGTGTGTATGTGTGTGTGCAGCAAACAGGCAGATAAGAGCATACTCACACAAGCATCAGAGATGAACAGAACCAAAGAGAAAAAAGTCAGGAGAATGAGAGAACAAAAGATACAAACATACATGAAAGGGAAGAACAGGGGATGTAGAAGCTGAGATGGAGGGAAAGAGACAGAGGGAGTAAACGATAAGAAGAAAGAGTATGTAAAGAGCAGAGAAAAAAGAGGTAGAGATGGAGGGAGACAGACAGAGAGGGTAAATGAAAAGAAGAAAGAGTATGGAAAGAGCAGAGAAAAAAGAGGTAGAGATGGAGGGAGAGAGACAGAGGTGGTAAACGATAAGATCTATGCTGTGTTGTGCATTGCTGTGCGATCTATGCTGTGTTGTGCATTGCTGTGCGATCTATGTTGTGTTGTGATGTCCTATATATGTTGTGTTGTGCTGTGTTATCGTTGTTGTGCTGTGCTATGCTGCTCTATCAATCCTGTGCTATCCGCAGTATGCTGTGCTGTGCTGTGCTGTGCTGTGCTGCTCTATCGCAGTATGCTGTGCTGTGCTGTGCTGTGCTGTGCTGTGCTGTGCTGTGCTGTGCTGTGCTGTGCTGCTCTA
>JAODXP020003899.1:12500-15000 GCA_027497455.2 Sardinella longiceps
GTTCGTCCAATCAAACTGCCTCTGCATGCTACTGTTAGTCCAATCAAACTGCCTCTGCATGCTACTGTTAGTCCAATCAAACTGCCTCTGCATGCTACTGTTAGTCCAATCAAACTGCCTCTGCATGCTACTGTTAGTCCAATCAAACTGCTGCATGCAAATAGGGCGGCACTTCTGTACTGTTCGTCCTATGAAACTGCCTCTATATAGGGTAGTGCTACTGTTCGTCCAATCAAACTGCCCCTGCATGCAATGGTGTAGCCAGGGGGTCAGGGTTTGGCCGGTTAACTTCGCGAATTGACCTTTCGCCAGAGTTTGATTGACGGGCGTTCTGACCAATCAGAACGCGACTTCAAAAAACACATGGCTTTAGGCCCGACATTCATAACAACAGTCAACTGTCACTTGCGGTAGACGATGCAGATGGATGGACAACTCTAAACCTTCCCTAAACTCAAAACTGAGAACAGGACATAAAGGCAATGGATCTAACAGCTTGTCATACCCCAACAAAAGTAAATAAAATAATCAAGAGTTATTTCGCTTGTTTCTGTAATGTTTGTTATGCTAACAAAACTAGTGTTAGTTTAAATTCAGGGGCTACGTGATCTACCATTAGGCTACTTAACATTGTTTGTTACCAATATCTGAGGGATTTACTGACAATAAATGTAATAAATGCATCAATAAAGAAGGTGTTAAACTAAACCATACACAGATGAGACATTTAACAACCTTAGTGTCAGGGAAAAGATGTTATTGTTAGCATTGTCGCTAGCTAGCGATTATTAGCAAGCTAACGTTTAGCAACAAACAAGTGTTCAATTTATCACACTAACCTTCCGTAACTATTTGGCCAGAATATTAAAGTTGATAAGTCTGAAATAGGCTGCCAAATTGGATTTGTAACCCATGTAATTTAAGTTTACAGCACTGTAACCTAGCTGTTAGCCTGTGGTAGTAGCTGTAACAGATGCTGTTAGGTTCTTTCTCTTGAAATTAACGTCACTTTCTTTTAACGTTATCAAGAATTGACGATGTTGTTGACATTTAGACATCGCAAAACGTTCGTCAAGTCAAATAGTAAGCTTAGTCTTTATTGCTAGTGGGTAAATATTTGACCTCAAATAAGCATTTTGGATTTGCTACTGGTAGAAGTTGGTGAGTTGGTAGTCAAGTGCGCTCCTGCCTCTCTGTGTACCCTGCACTGTTTTTTATCGTATTTAATATGTGAGCCATCACTTTTATGCTATAGGTAATGTAGAACACTTTGACATATCAAGCATCATTATAAGTGAATACGTACAGCTTCCTACATGTCAGATTTTCTAAGTTGTTTATGGGTGTTTTGGCCATAGAATTGGCTGTAGAATGCCCACAAATGTCGGGCACAATGTCGGGCCACTCAAAGAACCCGCCCGGGGCGTGTCTAGAACGCTTCTGGCAAAAGGTCAATTAGCATTGCACTTCCTCGTCGCCATTTTCCAGAAATTACATCATATTCGACTCCATTTGCCATATGCTGATTGGTTAATGCTACACTTTCAGCTGATATTAACGAGCTCCCTGTGCACAAACTTTTGTGGGCGTGCCCAGACTGGCCGCCTGTATTTCATCTCCATTAGTAACATAGGCTCTCATTGGCCTAATGAAATGCAGTCGGAAGTGAGCTCCATGAAACATGTTGACAACTGAAAATTTTGTTCAGTTTTGGGTGAATTCACTAGCCTAGCATTCCACATTGGTATGTTTCTCCAGGTTTATTAATACCTCAATGGGGGTAGCGCTACAGTACGTCCAATCAGGGGAATGAAAAATATGTCAATGTTTCATAAGATGCCCAGTGGCTCTTTGAACACATATGGTATCGATACTGACGGTGTTCGACCAATCACAACAGCCACTAATTCCCTATGGCAACGGTGTTCAACCAATCACAAGAGACACTAAGTCCCTATGGCAACGATGTTCAACTGCGTACCTATGGCCCGTTACTAGACGTACTGGCTGAGTAAATCTACCTGCTGCCGCTGGGGGAAAACTACATCTCTAGGCTGCAACGCCTCTTCTTTCTATCTTTTTCCCATTCTCTCTCTCTCTCTATTTTTGTCATGAACTTTCTGTATATTTCCTACACCTCTCTCTCTCTCTCTCTCTCCCTCTCTCTCTATTTCTGTCATGTACTCTCTTCTCTCCCTCTCACTCTATCCACCTCCCTGCCTCTGTCTGTCACAGTCTGTCGATCTGCTTGACTCTCGCTCTCCCTCTCTCTCTCTCCCTCCTTCACTCTCTCTACTGTGTCTTCCCCTCTCTCCCTCTCTCTCTCCCTCTCCCTCTCTCCCTCTCTCTCTCCCTCTCCCTCTCTCCCTCGCTCTCTCCCTCTCTCTCTCCCCTCTCTCCCTCGCTCTCTCTCTCTCCTTCACTCTCTCTACTGTGACTCCCCCTCTCTCTCTCTCTCTCTCCCTCTCTCTCTCTCTCTCTTTCTCTCTCCCTCCCTCTC
>JAODXP020003900.1:0-37185 GCA_027497455.2 Sardinella longiceps
GTGTGCTTTTATGTTGCTAGCTGGTCATTTGAAAGTTTGTACACCTTGAGTGAAGTCCAGTCATCCTCAAACCTCCAGTAGAAGTCTTTCCATTTCAAGTTGGGGAAAATTGCACAAAAACTAAAATAATCCAACAAAAATCAGAACAACTTGACACACACACACACACACACACACACACACACACACACACACACACACACACACACACACACACACACACAGTGAGAATAAATAAACACACACACTCCACACATAACTTGTACCAGTGACCAGTGCCAGGTGAAATTACCTCTTTAGTCCACCTGCCACTGTGACTGGTAGATTCTAAAATTTAGTTTAGTTAATTTAGTTTTGTACAAGTGTTGCTCTGTCCAATGAAAAGTTTGAATGAAACAGCTTTTCATGAATTATTCTTGAAAGCCCAATGTAGCAAGGTGTCAAATTTCATTATTGGAAGGGGAAAAGGGGAAAATTCAATGATCAAAGTTGTCTCAAAACGGCAAAATGGCCATAAAAGTTTACATTTTCTCAAAAATGGAGAATTTTGCAATTCTGATTGTACACTGTAAAAAACACAACTCACATTTGTGTGTCTCACAAGGATTTTTACATTCTATGAAACCAAAATGGTTGGTTGCAATGTAAACTGAGCTAAGCAAGTTCCTCCAACTTAGTTTTGAAAGTTTTGAGTCAAAAGTTGGCCTGAATGTATCATCTAAATTGTCCCAACTGAGAAACTGTAGTTGAACCCTAGTTGGGGGCAGGCCAACTAATATGCTCAAGTGCATTGTAGATTTTTTTTGACCATACGGGGTCTGATGGCCTATCTTGTAGGGGTTTTCTACTCTTTTGGATTTCATTCTGGATTCATCTTCATTGTTAACCTAACATTTCAGTGTACTCAAAATATTTCAAGAAACTGATTACCTTAAACATTACATTATTTTCTGAAGAATTGAAACTTTAAAACTAAAAATAATTAAAGTTTTTTGAAACTTTTTTGAAAAATTTACTTTTCTCTGTAAATATAAATTTGACAATGATTGTTAGATTTTAATTTTAGTCAAATCTAACAAATCAAAGTTTATTTGCAGTTGGGGGTCCAAGGCCTTTCAGTCTGTTACACTTTGACATTTTTAACTGTTTCACCTAACCAAAACTTTTTATGCAAAAGTGGCATATATTATTACATTCTAGAAGATATCAATAAAAACAATATGAGAGTAAAGTGACTGTAATGAAAATAGTTTTTATTAAAATTAACTGTAAACACAACTACACGAAAACCTATTTTCAAATGTCTTCACACATTGTAAAAAACACACTATAAATATACCTAGCCGGAGCTTTTGAGTATAAGTATTGGCTACATAAAAGTAAAAAGAGCTTTCAAAAATCATATGTGGTTTCTGTATAAAATGTAATAAAGTAGAGCTAACTGTCAGTCAGTGGCTTTATGAAATGAATACAAATGAGATAGGTGTGACACCTCTGATAGCCCCCACCCCCCTGTCACTGCCATGTGCCTGTGGCCCTTTGTCCCGTCAACACACAGGGCAAAGGGCCACAGACAACCCAGTTCCAAATCCAAAAGTCATCTTCAACTGTAAGAAATTCAATAAATTGTTCAATAGAGGCCATGGCCTGTGGGAAGTGCTTCTTTCCTGTGTATACAGAAACAAGGTTACAGTGTAACCTTTGTTGGAGTTTGTAAAAACAAACAACTTGAAATACCCTCTTGGTTGTTTTGTCCTTCATAATATGCCTTATTATATTCTTCAAGCTAATAAATTAATTCAGTTGGCTAATAACAAGCTATGGCTATGCATTGCATTGCATAATGCATTGCAATTCTACACTCAGTGTTGACTAAACACAATGAATTTTACTCTAGTGTATTTTAGTAACTGAAATATGTCTTCAAAAGCTAAGAAATAACTGCATTCTCCCTATAGCCTAAGCAACTTATTACATGCTAACTATAGCATAATATCAAAATAGCGTAATAAAGATGTTATTACACGGTTATGCTAGCTTCCATATAATAATTTTATAATGGACATCTTCCACAGGCAAAGACAAACACATAACCCAACTGGGTTTCCAAACAAAGAACCATGTGCTCGTGCAATGGGGTGTGTCCCCACCTCGTGTCCCCAGACAGTAAGCCTATGGTGGCCCAGCATTTAGCATCTCAACAGTCAGGGGGTGTGTCTGTAACAGACTGAGGGTCTCAAAACACTCCAAAACTTAACATTTAGTTTTAGGATTTGTAGAAACACATACATTTTTTTTTTTATCATGAAACCTTTTTGGAAACCAGAAGATCCAAGGTTTCTAGTGGTGCTACTCATATATTTATATATATATATAGGACAAAAACAGACTTGAGTTTGGAATAGTCCAAACCGTACCCCCACAGGGGGGTGTTAATAGGATTTTAGTAAGCAAGACCCTAGTCTAATCTTTTAGAACTAGTAATTTCTTAAGAGAATGGATTATATTGACATGAGCACAGAACAATTTTCACATCAGTTTGGCAATATCTAAACTGCGATTAAAGTGCCACAATGTCTCTAGAGTATGATATGTAGTTTGCATTGAGAGCACAGACAATGAAAAGGAAGAAAGGGTCAACAAATTTATGTTTTGAAAAAGACTTCACCATTATGGTTTGATAATTTCCTCCACATTACAAAATTATGCTAAATAATAGTTTGAATAATATTATAACACACAACCTTCATCATGAAACTGCATTTAACCTTTCCTCAATCAACCCACCAGAGATATATGATATTTAATCACCATATATTTCAGCAAAGGATTATGGGATTCTAGAAGACTCAACTTAAAAACTCAAGGGAACTTACTGCACAGAGTTTTTGAGTTTAGACAACTTTAATTAAAAAGTTGTTTGCGAGTTGCCTCCAAGCATTATGGGTAGGCCTAAGCATCAATTTTAAACTCTATCTTTACAATATATTTTTGTTTTACTGTTCAGTTTGGCTTTTAAAGATGAATGCAAATATGTGCTACTGCATAGGTCCTGTGTTGATTTTCTTATATGAAGGATAATTGAGAAGCCTGTTCTCAAAATGTAAAGGAAAATTTTAACCTTTTATCTATATCTTTATTCTCCCCGGGCCCAGTGCTAAATTGATTGTTCAGCCAAAGGTGTTGCTTGAAGTTGGGCACTCTGTGCTCACTTCAGTTCTACACTTGTATCTTATCTCTTTTGATTGGACGATACAAAACAATCTGGATGATCTTAATCTCATGATTAATCTTATGATTAGTTTATGCTGAATTTGCACCAACCTTCCCAGCAGGGGCGTTGGAAAGGGTGGGGAGAAGGGATGTGTGTTAGAGGACCCCAATGGCTGCAGGGTCCTTGAGGGATCTGGAATTGTATTATATTCCAGATGGAGGAATCCATGCTCACTGCTTGTGCATAGCACATTGATTGATGCTCTTAATTCCTGTGTAATTTCTGTGCATTAACCATGATTTACATGTGACATTTGACAGATTAATTTTCAAACTAAATGCTCTCACAGTGCAACATACCCACACTGTAAAAAAAGAAAAGTTAGCAGAACTTGAAATTTCAAAGTCAACCGATTTCACTGGTTTTCTCGAGTTAGAGAGCATAACTTGATATTTCAAGTTGCCAGGACTCATTAAAGTAAGTAAACACTACTTATTTTAACTACACAGTCGTTTGTTCTACCAACTTAAAATTCCTTGTTCTGCCAACTTGAAATTTCAAGTCAAGTGATTGGTCTTTGTACAAAAAAAGCTCTTACTGATACATCTTCAGGTTGAGAGCGCATGGGGATTGAACCATCAACCTTAGAGTTCCAAGTCTGAAGCCCTATCCATTAATCTATGCATAGCTTAATTCCTTCCTAAACAGTAATGCCATATTTTTAATATAATTTTAAAAAGCATACACTACAAAAGAAAAGTTTGCTGAACTTAAAATTCAAAGTTAACCAATTTCACTGGCTTTTTTTTAAGTTAGTCCAACTTCAGAGTGCAGAACTTGATATTTCAAGTTGCCAGGACTCATTAAAGTAAGTAAACAATACTAATTGTTTGTTCTACCAACTTAAAAATCCTTGCTCTGCCAACATAAATATCTTTTTTTTTTTTTGAGAAACCAGTGATTGCTCTTAGTACTAAAAAATGCTGTCCTTATCAACATATTTTCAAATAGTGAGCACACAGGGATTGAACCAACAACCTTGTGATTTCAAGTCTGAAGCTCCAACCATTAGTCTATGTATGGCTTCATCTGTATACCTGCTCTAACCATAAAACCAAGGCTGATAGCCTGTGCATTTGGATGTGCATGGCATCCTTTTTAAATGCTTTTAAAAACAACTGTGATAACCATTCATACCAAAGCATTTTCTTTCTTAATTCTATGACACTGAAGAAATGAATTAAATAAGATTAATGTCAAGTTAGTTTTAATGGTCACTTGGAGTCACACTTCCTGGAGCTAAGCTCCCACTGGCTCTAGCGCAAATCAACACTCTCATGACAGAGGTGTTTCAGAGTTACGTCCGAGAATTATGGGTACCAGTATTTGTCCATTTTAAATTCAAATATTGTCTTACTGTTCATTTTCAATTCAAATATTGTCTTACTGCTCAGTGCGGTTTCTCAAAAAGTAGGCAAGATTGAAACTGATGCCAAATTTAGGATAAAGTTTAGATTATTGGTTGATTTTCAGGGAAGAGCAAGGGTAACTGAGAAGCCCTTTCTTAAAAGACAAATGATGATTTCAAAGTGGAATTCATAATCTCTAGCTGAGCTCAAAATTGATCATTTGATTGCTCCAGCAAAGGTATCACCGAAATTTGGACATGCTCCAAAAAAATGTGTGCCTGAAGAAGCAAGTAAACTACTCTTAGTTGATTAGTTTAACCTGAGGTTGCACACTTCCAAGTGCAACCTAGTTTAAGCGGAGGTTGCACACTTCCTAGTGCAACCTAGTTTAAGCTGTGGTTGCACACTTCCTAGTGCAACCTATTAGTAAATATAAACAGATTTTCAAATAAATGTGATTTTTGGTTAGCATTACAATCCAACCCAGATTGAAATGATTATATTCACCAAAAGCCTTACATAAGCAGTGTTTATTTTTAATAGAAACATCATGCCATTATCTTTAGCGAAATATTTAGCTTGTTAAGATGATTATGATTTATCACTGACCTGAACACCTGCAGCTTTGATGTTCATTCATTGTCAGCAATAATATTTTAATTATCCAAACAAACGTTATCTTTTACCTTGGTGATCATACCTACAAGGATAAGTAAATTGTGGATAATCATCTCCATGATGGTGTGTCATAATAAATATAATTTTTAATACAAAGTGCAACACAGTACTCAAGTAGCATGATGGTTATACTGTGCAATTTATAGTGTTAACAATTGTTCATCTACTCATTGATTCTTCACAATTACATTTCAACATGGATAAACATGATCGAATTTATGTGGAAGGTGAGGGATTCTGGGACATGTCAATTTGACATCAAGGTAGCGGCAACTTAAGAGTCCTGGCAACTTGAAATATCAAGTTATGCACTCTGAAGTTGGACTAACTTAAAAAAGCCAGTGAAATGGGTTGACTTACAATTTTAAGTTCAGCAAACTTTTCTTTTTTAACAGTGTGTTAACTTACTTTAATGAGTTGGGCTAACTTAAAAAAGCCAGTGAAATCGGTTGACTTTGAAATTTCAAGTTCTGCTAACTTTTCTTTTTTTACAGTGCACAGTAAGAAGTTGTGGTATTCTGTGACTATTCATCAGGATATGTTGACATTCAAATGTGTGCTGCCGAAATATATAAAATGCTTTTAACTAGAACTAGTATGTTATGGATAGTCATCTGCATGATGGTGTGTGCTGTAATTGAAGCAAGTAACACAATGACGCAGGGGGCTCCTACATTGAAACCTGTTTTCATGTTTGAGGCATCAGGATGTCACAGATGTGAGAGATGACAAGCCTCTGATAGTTGCCAGACACAGTTTAGTGTGGTTGAGTCTTCAACGGTTTTGGTATTAACATAGTTAGAAGTTGCCAAAAATGCTCACAGGCACATAGGGAGAGGATGCATTCAAATGCATGGTTTTCATAGAAGTATTTAAGATACTGACTAATAATTTTCCAAACCTATCCTTAAGAGGTGTGGGCACATAATATCTGAGAATCAGGCAATTCTGAGAGGGTAAAGTCGGAGCCATTGATCCATTTGACACGGAATGACTTCAAACAAAGAACATAGCCTAATTCTCAATTTTTCTCTCTCACTTTAGCACAACTTACACACACACACACACACACACACATTCTCCACACATGTTAGTAATATGTACTTACTCGGGTCGGTTGTTACATGGGCATCTTTTAGGATTGTGATACCAACGGATTGAAGCTCCAATGTGTTCCGGGTCAGGAATGAAGCTGATCACTTTGTTCTTGCTGTAGATCTTGTTATTGAAGACATTAAGTGCAGAATCCAGGACTGTCTTGACTTCTTGTCTGTACCAGGGAACTTCCTCTGTTTGGTTTTGTTCAGGTGTGCTGATAGTGGAACCACTCTTGAAGCTCTTGACTGTCTGTACAATTTTGTTCAGGTGCAGTCCATTATACTTCAGAGAGGTGAAGTTGAACACAAAGGTATCAGTCACATCTGGTTTCAAGAGGAAAGATTCAAGTTGAGTGCCTGGAGTTTTAATATCATAGCCTAATTTTCTGATGTACATTGTGACACAATTGATCTCAATCTCGTTTCCATCCAGCCACAGCTCCATCTCATTCACAATGAAGCCTTGGGTCTTTAGGAGTTCTGTTAGCTTAGTCTCCTCCATGGTGCCTCCTCTAATGGCTGTAATCAGAACTGTCATTTTGCTCATGAACTGAGCAGTGAAATCCCTCAGACTGCTTTGGAACGTCTCCAGTTTGGTGGTGATGTCTTCAGCCTTGATCTCTCTGCTCTTCTCCAGCAGGTCATTGGTTCTTATCTCAGCATGATGGAGGTCATCCATCCCCTTCTCCACTGCTAACACAAGTGTCTTTGAGATTATTGCCTTCAGTTTAGACTCGGTGTTGGTAAGCTTGCTGAGTGGATACAGCCAGACCTTGACAGGCACGGGCTTCTCCAGCAAACTGGGCAGCTGTTTGTACACCTTCACTGCCTCCTCAAAGGAAGTGGGAATTTCTGGCAGTTTGTAGTCACCATAGAACCTGCAGCTGAAGTTCTTCACCTTCTCTTTGTCTTCATCATTCATGTTCAATTTGCCTTCAGCACTGATCTTAATAAATGGGATCTTTTTGATCATCACATTGAGATTTCCTTGGATCTCCTGCTTACTTTTCTCATCGCTGGCTGTTTCCTGAAACTCCATGATGGCATCAGCTCCATAGAGCACCTGAGTGACGACATGTGTGGCATCTGTCTTGGATAACACCTCAGGATCTGGAGCACCCAATTCTGTTAAAATGAGCTCTCTCATCTCAGTGGTCTCATGGTAGTCTAGGGTGACTCTGCATTGGTGTGTGGAAGAGATTTTCTCATTGAGGTATTTGGCAGATCCTCCTGCCTCTATCAGTCCACCCATAAAGCTGAGCTTCACTGAGGCGCTCACGTCCAACAGACTGGTCTTCTCCCTCAGGGACTCAGATGATGACACATTGAATCTGTTTCCTGTCTGAGGGTTGATGTGTGTTTTTTCCTCAATGTCCTCCATCTTCCAGAGGAGTCTACCTGAAATGACAGCAGGAACAAAGCAATATTACAGTTTTTCTCAGTCACTTTGCTACACTGTAAAAAAACAAAAGCTGTCTGAACTTGAAAATTCAAAGTTAACCGATTTCACTATTTAAGTTTCACAAGGTAGAGTGCATAACTTTATATTTCAAGTTGCCAAGACTCCTTAAAGTAAGTAAACACACTTGTTCTACCAACTTGAAATTCCTTGTTCTGCCAACAATCAGCCGTCAAGTGATTGCTCTCAGTACAAAATAAAGCTGTCCTTACCAATACATTTTCAGGTTGAGAGCACGGATTAAACCAGCAACCTTTTGGTTACAAGTCTGAGGCC
Source organism: Sardinella longiceps (assembly GCA_027497455.2). NCBI lineage: Eukaryota > Metazoa > Chordata > Actinopteri > Clupeiformes > Clupeidae > Sardinella > Sardinella longiceps. The sequence continues at coordinate 8,134 of JAODXP020003900.1, forward strand.
CAACCCATTAGTCTATGCATAGCATAATTTCTACCTGAACAGTAATGTCATATTTTTAATATAATTTTTAAAAGTATACAATTCTTGAATCATCCTAGCTATTTCAGTTTCAGCAAATGGCAAAACACCATGTTCCCTGCAAAAGCCTAACCCCAGAAGAAGTTGCCAAAAATGCTCACAGGCACTTTTTTGGAATAGGGAGAGGGTGCACTCAAATGCATGTTGTCATAGAAATATTTGAGATACTGACTAATAATTTTGCACACCTATCCTTGATAGGTATAGGCACATAATATCTGAGAATCAGCCAATTCTGAGGGGGTCAAGTCGGAGCCATTGGTCCATTTGACATGGAATGACCCATTAATAAAACAAATTCTAAAACAATCAATGCAAGTATTTTTGTTTGTTTGTTTGTTTGTTTGTTTGTTTGTTTGTTTGGGCGTAAAAACGTTCTGAAAAAAATCACCAGGTGTACCTATGTTACCCAATGACACCCTGTGCTTTTTTTTTTTTTTTAATGCTATTGACTAGATTCTGTTTAGGCCATCAAAAAATACTTGAAACAGTCATGGGCTTTTGAGTTTTATTTTCTTATGAAGATGAGTAGGAAGGCTGTCTTAAAAAGCAATAAACAAAAACTTAATATGATCAGGGATTGAGCACCCGACCTTAGAAGTTTTGCAAAAAAAAAAGATGTTTCTAATTTCCAGGGCACGATAACCCCATGTGGGAATGTCCAAAGATTTTTTATTTATTTTTATTTTTTATTTTTTACTTTATACTCTGTTGACCCTTCTTTTTAAAGGACTAAAGCTAGTATGTCTTATGCATGTCTTTATTAGTTATTTCCCATCATACACATGGGCCATATGTATGTAGTGGGTAGGACGTATGAAATAAGAATTACACCTTGATTGGATCAGGTGGGTGCCACTTGGTGCTGCCTTGTTAAATATAGCCGCATCTTCCGGTATCTCGTTACTTGGCTTTACACGGGAGCTCTTTGTTGTGCGAGTGAACGTAAGTTCCTTATGCTTAAACGTCTTGTAGCTTTCTAATGAAATGCTTGGCATGTTTCTGGTTTAATTTGGACCTCTGCTCTGTTTTGCCTGTGAAAGTAGAAGTAAAATCGGGTCCACTACGGGATCGTTTGAAAGCCACAATAGTCTTCCGGCTCAGCACTGCGGCCTGCTTTCTACAGGTTGGTAATGTATACATGTATGCTACCTTAGCTTCTTGCCCTGTTCCATTGTTTATAGCCAATTGTAGACCTTTGCAGCCTAAGTAATTTAATCAGTTCACTGACGAACAGCTTTGGTCTGAAATTTATGCATTTTTATGACATTGTGGCCATGTTTCCCTTGCAGGAGCTACATCACCTGGAAGGATATCTGGCAATGGAATTCCCCAGAGGATCAAGTTCCTGATCCAAGGGGTGTATGATGTCCTCCCCAGCCCAGCTACCCTGCACACCTGGGGCATAATGGAGACGCCTGCATGCACGCTACGTTCCAAGATACACAAGCAGCTGCTCCAAGGTGCTGAGTGAGGGTTGCTATCGATGGAGGCACGACCAGGTCCTCAAATCCATAGCTATGGCAATCAGCAAGGGAATTAAGGACAGCCGATGCACCCAAGCTACAGCCAAGGCCACAAGGACAGAAGCCAGAGAGAACACCAAAGAGCTGCTCGGCTGGGGTGCTCTCTATGGCCCGAGACTGGGAGAGTCCAAGCATTATCATACTTTGATGTCTATGACAGTGTCTAGAAGAGGTGTATCTGACTACACCTTTGACTAGAGCAAACTTAAGCAAATTGCACCTAAATTACTATTAGAAGTGTATGAAATCAGCTCATTCTTTGATGGGCATACAAAGTGTAAAGTCAAATTGTTTTAATTTCACTATGGGAAAGAAAAAAGAAAAAAAAATGGTGAAGGTGTTTAAGAATGACGCCAAGTCAGCTGACCACATCCAAGCCCGCGCTAGCTGCGTGACGTCAATGCCCGCGACGGTACAAACAAACTTCAGGTGTTCCAATTGAGCTGAGATGCTGAGACGGAGCTGTTCTGAAGTGCTGTACCACTAACAGATTATTTTGAAATACTGTGAATTTGAAGACCTCTAACGAACTGGAAAGGCAGCCGGTGAGCTTGTGAAAGTCTAACTCACTTCAATCTGTGCTGTTTGGAAAATATGTTGTTTGAAATGTGTGATGTAGGCTACATGTTTGTGTGTGTTAGCATCTGCTGGTTAGCGTTTGCTACGGTGCTATATGCAACGTGGTTGGGCTATTTTTAGCTGCTCTGTTAGCAGCAAGTCTGATTTTGTACATTGAGTTTCCACTGTGTTTTGAATTTAATGGAATAAGCCTGGGTTACCTGGATGTTTGCTATATTAATGATTGTGGCTTTCAAAGAGTTGCTTCCTATTTATTGCTTATCTATTTCAGTTTTGGATTATTTTTTTTAATTCATGTATCTTAAATGTGAATGTTAACAGTGTATGTATACCTGTTTATTTATAATTTTATAAATATTTTGTGTAAGCTGATTTAAACTATTTGTGTTTAGGTGCATATTTGAACTTGTATATGTATTAATCTGTATTAGATTTGTGATTTATTGCGTAGTTTGCACAAAGCATGTTAAGCGTATTTGCACAAATCATTTGCATGTTTGCACATTTATGCCCATAGCATTTTTGCACAATATATTGCACTTTGTACATTTTATAGATCAGATTGTAATTGCTGTCTTTGTTTCTTTTGTTTCCTTTTGTTTTATCCAAAGGTTTTTTCACCTAAATGCCATTAATGCCACTAACGTTGCTAATGCATATGAATAATTAAGGACTACCCATGCCATCCTGTAACTCTGGATCTGTGCTTTGAACAACAACAACAACAAATAATAATAATAAAAACAGAAAAAAGAGGAAAATGGAAAACTGAAGCGGAGTTGTCCTGTGGAATCATTTGAGTGGAGTCCAGTTACCTTTAAACTACCACCCACATATAGCCCATATTTAGGATGGGAAATAAAAATGAAAGACTTACTTCAGACATTCTACCTTTATTCCTTTCAAAAGAAGGGACCACAGAGAATAAAATAAAAATTAAATAAAAAATCTTTCCCACAAGGTGTTCGCGTGCCCTAAAAATGAGAACAATATTTTTCTGTAAGACTTCAGAAGTCTGCTGCTCAAACCCTGCTCTGTTTTTTGCTTTTTAAGACACCCTGTCTATTGGTCTCAATGACGAAATAAAATTCCAAAGCCCATGATGGCTTCAGATATGTTTTACCACCTGTCATGTTTGCGTAGCGGCAACTGTGTAGATAATAGAACACATACATATAGCTGGAATGAACCTGTTAGCCTTAGCATAACTGTTGTAAGTTTATTTTCGCTGATGTTTCTCAATGTCATTGCAGCATTTTGTTGATGGGCAACCTGAAAACCCGAATCCAGTCGCCTATAGCCTACCGGTGCCTCTATCCGGAACTCATTTGTCTGGCTACAAACACGGCATGTAATGTCGTGGATGTAGCCTTCATAAGCATATTGAAGACCCTTTTGCCTGCTTCAATCTGAGATCTTGACGTTTTTCCAAAAATTGCTTATGATTTCTTTGGGTAAAGCCGAAATTGACACGGTTGAAAACATGTTGCCACGCCATTCATACCAATGCTGAGAACCTGGGAGACGTGAAAGCTTGACTGATATAGCAAGGTGTTGCTAAGGTGGGAGGAGTTTGCGGAAAGGTCTTTTAAGCTCTATTCAGACTGCAGTCCAAATCCGATATTTTGCATATCTGATCAACATCTGATCTCTCTATCGACCGCGTTCACATTGCTTTTTAAAGTGCTCATATCCGATATCCATGTCCGCAAATCACCTGTCATATCCACGTGGGTTACTATGGTACCCTAACGCATCATGCCCACAAATAATAAACAAAATCGCGGAGGGTAGAATGTAGGTTGTTTCTCTCACCCGTAGCACACAGCTACAAGTAACAAGGAAGTATCAGAGATGGAATAATAGCTTTACTCATCTGTATTTAAATGTATCAATGTAGCACAGCTGATAGTTTACTCTGTGGTGTGTGGATGAAAACTTTCATTGACGTTACTCTCCACATGCGAGGTAAACTCCAGGTCATATGCAACTTGCAGCAAATCCATAACACGCACTGACACGTTGTTATAGCAAACGATATGATGTTGATGTTTGTGTCATGTGACAAATGACGCAAGTGGCACGGTGAAATCTTATCCATGTGGTTAAGATGTTCAGATCGCAGCATATCCGATGTGAATCGCAATTGACACCACATAGGTAAGTGGGGCTCTCTCTCATTTGGGATCCAAGCGCTGCTACATAAGTCATTTCATGTGCGTTTTGACATTAATTTGTGTGGGAAAGATGGGCGCAAACCCGTGTATATAGCCTGTGGCTCTTAAAGTGAGCAAGTGACATATTTTTTTCCGCAAATAATCGATTAATTGTTTAACATTCTAAATAATTGAACATGAAAATGTCTGTAAAGTCCCAACCCTATTAATATAATCAATATATATATATAAAAAATAAAAGCAAATATAATCGACAAAAGTCTCTCCAGCCTGTTGTCTTCCGCTTCTACAAGCAAACCCCTCTGCCAATACATTTTTCTTTGGCATGTAAAAACTCGGCAATGTGTCTGGCAAATTTGTAAGGGACACATCACTAAAGTTTTAGGTAATGTCAAGTCCTTTAGCAAAGCAAAATACTTTGGTCCAACTACGGACAAAAACACAGATTTTCTTCGGTCTTGCTCAATTTTATTAGCAGCCAAAAATTGTCTTTCCTCATAGTTGTCGAATGTTTCTGTGTTTACGTCGAACTGCAATCTGATATTGGCACTATACAGTGCCATTGCTAGTTGACTAGCGGCTTTCAAAATCTTAGCTGTTACAGGTCTAGACGGGAGTTATCCGCTGCACATAAAAGAGGAAATATCCCATCCTCATTGCCAAACTTGTTATGTATCTTCAGAAAGACTGTAATATACAATGATAGGTATTTTTGATCTTCCTCTTTATTTGCTAACCGAGGCAACATGAAAGATAGGCATTGATACAGCCATACTGACACCTGCAACGTAACCTATGTCTCATTTCATTGCGCGCCACCAGAACTGATCAACTGATTCTGGTCATTTATTATCATTATTTAAAAAAATAAAAATAATAAAAACTTCGCCCACACCAACATATAGCCTGTGGCTTGACTTGGACTGGAGAGGAATAGAATATGATGTGCAGGAATTTTCATTTGTAGCCTACAGTAAATATACAGTTTAGGCTATGTGATTGTTGTCTATCCGAATACAAATTCTTCTCTCCTGCTCATTTTGATACACAGTACATTAGCCTATGGGTGGAGTTCTTTAACTATTGCAACAAGGAAAATGGTTGGTCCGTCCATTGAATTTCGGACCTGAAATATCTTTTAATGGACTCCACATCAGATGGATGCGCCTGAGGGGCGCTACATCTGACGTGAGTGAGGTTAAAGAAAACAGGGTCTGAGAATAACTGGTGACCACTTTATCGAGACTCAGTTGGTTGGATAGTGAGGAAAATATGATCATTTTGCATTGTAACCGTATTATATCTATCTTACACTGCACTAAATGAGGCAACTAGTTGCATGAATCTTAAATATATGTATGACTTATACAAACAACAATCATGGAAGAGACACCTGTGTGTGTGTGTGTGTGTGTGTGTGTGTGTGTGTGTGTGTGTGTGTGTGTGTGTGTGTGTTTGAGTGAGTTAATTGGAGAACTGTATGATTTATTATTCCTACCTGGAATGGGTTTATCAGTCCGGGCATCATAGAGGGTGCCCACATCCAAGTTTCTGCTGAGGGCACTGATCCTCAGAGTGTTTTCTAGATCTGGAACAGCAGCAGAGGAGAATTATCATTATCATTTAGTGATCCACAATCAACATGAAGACACAGCTCTCAATAACCACAGAGGAGAAACCATCATTTATGGCAAGTTCAGATTACATGATTGTTGCCACGACACGACACTACACGACAAAACAAGACATGTGTCTCATGTGGGCGCGAGGCTGATCTGCGACCTCTGTGTTCACACTACAAGACCTGGCACAAACAGAGCCTAGGATGATTGTGTCCACGTTCCTATTGTCCTCTACATCATAGCATACAGACTATACAGGCGCGTCTGCCACTCTTAGGCCCTCATTTACTAAGGCCCAATCCCATTTCTATTCCCTAACACTAGCACTCGTTTTCGAGTTCCCTTCAAGATGAGACACCCCTCGATTGTGTAGTGAGAATTGCGATCTTCCCCTAATAAATGGGACAGCACTTCGCATAAAAACGTCTTCACCTGTTTCATGCGTCTATCGTTAACACTTAACGGATATAAGGCTCTTAACCGGGGTGAACTGTTCAAAAGCCGTCATTGACAATTATCATCACCCACATGAGAGGCTCTGGTAATTCTGGTGAAAGATTTGCGCACTTTGAAAAATATGGATCTTTCTAATAGTCATGTTTTAACACACCAGTGCGGAATTCAACTGAATTAACATCAAACTAAGATATCCCAACATGAAAATATATATTATTGCAATAGTCGCTATATTTTTGAAGTTCTTATCCAGAGCTGAGAGAACGGGACACAGCTCGGGCAGTCGGACACAGATCGGGTACCGACACGCAGTTCGGGTTGAAAGCCACTATCCCTCGGTCCCGAAAGTATTGGGACACCCTACACTTACACATGAACGCGCAAACCGAGTGTTAGGGCCAAAATCGAGGGGAAGTGATAGTAAAGTGATAGAAATGGGACTGGACCTAAGACTAGGCTATTTGTGCTGCGTCTGTTTATGCGACAACGGTAAAAGCGCACGCAGTACTTCCTTATTTTGCGATGTATTTATCAATCCTCAAAAGGCAAACAGCGCTTAACCCGCCCTCTAGTGCATAATTAGCATCCCCCTCGAGCAACAGAAGTTTTGCAACAAAGAATTAGTTTAGCAATGGAGTTGTAAGTTTATGAGGTAACTGACAATTCAGTCCTCACCACCCGAAACTACCAAGTCCTCCCCACCCGAAAAAAGCAGTATGATATTTTGTCTGACATTACAAGAAATAACTGGCAGATACTTAAATTAATGTGTTAGACTGGAATTGATTAAAAATAACAACGGGGAAAATAAATTCAAAGCAGACTGGAACATCTTCTTTATTTTTATTTTAGTGATTTTCTAGTTCAACATGTGCTGGGATGGAATGTGAACGTCATCTTTGATTACATTCAGTAATTGAATAATGCCTATGTATTGCTGTTTAATTTGTATCGTCGGGTGATTTCTTCTTAGCTTAATTAGAAAAGAGTAATTCTCGAGGCAAACATGTATCTGCTCCCAAACATGTACCCGTCTTCATCTTGTGCAGATCATTGCTGTCATTAAACATAAATTAAAAGTAACTTTTAACACAAAAGGATTTGCGCTTGGATTAGACCTGCTTTGAGGAGACGGTATTTGCCCCACACAAAATACAGGCGCATGCTTACAGGCAGTCTGTAAATACCATGGAATACGTAGTAATTAGATGCGTCCCACCCCCTCCCTCAAAGTGCAGCTCTGCGATTTCAGGCAGGTGCGAAATTAGACTGCCAACAGTCCAACACAGCCAACACAGTCTTTGCGTGGAAATAGCGGCTGAAAAAAGATAGCGCCATCGCAAAACGAATGATAAATCTACCCCTTAGTTTGCCACTGCTCTCATGTTGTCTGTACTGTTTCATCTTCATTGATGCCGCAAAAATATTTGGATAGTCAATTTTATCTTCTGTTTTAGCAAGTAAACTTCACATGACTGTTCAAAGAAGGCTATTGGTTAGTGAAGAAGTGCAACTTTAAATGCTGAATGCCACCAACTTTTGGAAGCTGAGTTTGGAAAATTTAAAGACAACAACATGAGTCATGTTTCTCGATCAGCTGTTGTCCTGTGAATTGCTTGCAATTTCTCCAAATATATAGCATGCTAGATGTCCCCTGACACAAGTTAGGGCAATCATGGTCTTGACGGAGTTGTCAGAGAGTAATATACACAGACGACTTGTGCTCGCAGACCACTGCCGAGTTCCCCACGACCACCTGTGATTTCTAATCGACGCTGCAACCTCAGAATCAACTCTAAAATTGTGTAATGTGAACTTGCCATTAGTGATCCACAAATAACATGAGGGCACAGCTCTCAATAACCACAGAGAAACAATCATTTAGTGATCCACAATCAACATGAGGACACAGCTCTCAATAACCACAAAGAAACCATAGTGATCAACAATCAACATGAGGACACAACTATTTTTATGTAACTTTTATTTAACTGGACTTAAAACTTTAACAATAAAAATAATAATATAATAATAATAATAATAAACAATAAATTATGTGGTACTGAATTCATTGTGTAGGCCTAAACAAATCTTTGCAGCATGTATTAAGCTACAACTATAACTCCCCAAAATGTAACATCCTTCAATTCTGGAGTAGAAGCCTAAATTAAGGTTTAGGTTATTTTGCAATGATTTTACTAGTCCGGCCCACTTGAGATCACATTTTGTTGTATGCGGCCTCTGAGCCAAAATGAGTTTGACACCCCTGGTCTAGAACATCTCCATACAACATTTTTGAAAAATTGCACGTGTCTAACATGAACAGAACTTTCTGCATTTTTCCATGGTCATGACCCTTTTTATTAGGGCCCAATATCTCAGAAAGTAAAGTAGATATTCAATTTTATAACATTGCTTGGTCAAATTTCCTATTGTGATGCACTATTAGAATGTGCATTTTTTTCAGGTAACGGTACAGCTGTAAAGTAGTTCCACTAATCCGTCCAGACTTGCAAATCAATTCACCCCACTCTCTCTGACTTTTAAATCACGTTAACACAAGATCACAATTTAGTGTCCCGACCGACGTTCATGACACAGCAACATTTATAACTTGTGACCGCGAGGGTTTATAACTTCGTTTGGAAGTATGAGAAACTGTGAATTTACAGAGCCTAACACATGGTAGAATCTGGATTTAGTGCTTGACGACAGGAGATGGAATTAACAACTGATTAGCAACTACACTTTAGAACTAGTATCTAGGTAAGTTTTGATTGAGACGATCTGTAGCGGAAATAAGTAGTTCTGCAAAAAAAAGTAGCTTGTCTTCAGCCATCAGCTAGCCACCTAGCCATCAAAACGAGCATATTGTTAGCCAAGCCACATAGCACGCTGTATCGTTCATTATCTCTTATTCAACTTTCTGTTACAGAGGTGTTTTTTTTTGCTAAATCTAGGTAGCAGGTGTTTTTTTCCCCAAACTCTTCATACCTGCCGCACGACCAGATTCGACAGAAGCTTTGTGTTTGACTATACCGAGTTGAGGATTACATTTATGGATTAAATAAACATGATAAGTATCTCCAAGTTTCTGGTGAGTGTTTGTATTGTAGGCATGTTTTAGTCTGTAAAAACGTTGTGGGTATCTTAAGACGGACAGATGACAAGTTTAACAATCAAGGTTTAAAAATGTTTCATCCATGGTTTAAGATGTTCATGCATTAGCTGAAGATATGCGTCAGATAGCAGGCTGACAAATCCTGACATTGAAAACAAGACCATTTTGAAAGTGCTTTAGTAGGTTATCTAGATGCCTATTTACTAGTGCTGGCAAAATTAACGCTTTAAATCTAGTGATTAATAAAAAAAATAATAAAACTAAAAGAAAAACTAACTCGGAGTTAAAGAAATGCACTATAATATTATGTTCAATATCAGATAAATGGCTAATGAATGAAAATGAACGGCTAAGTCAAACTAGACAAAAGTGATGGCATAGCTCCTGAATGTCCAATGTTTGGGGGATCTGTGGGGGTATGGGTGTGAATTGCCCCATTTGAGAAGAACAAAGCCAGCTATTTCGCATCAGGGTCTTAAGTAAAATACGGGTCCAACATACCTATGCATCCAAATTCTTACTGGGGGATATGAATTGCAATTAAAAGTGAATAATCATAATTAATGATGGGAAAACTTTGTTATTAAGTAGATTTTTTTAACTGTGAAGCTACTTTGAGCCTTCAATGGTGTTGTTTAGAATAGTGATTTATTTGCATACTAGCGTTATTCCTGGCCACCTCAAATCTCGATTAATCACCTTTAATCGCAACTCATTTCCTCTAGTATGAATTTGGTTAGCCTAGGAGAGGTTATTCAGCTTTGATGCAAGTTTACAGGAGCTAGTCCATAGTTTGACTTGATAGCCTAGCCTAGCTGAAATTGAGAATAACGCATGTCATGAAAGTGAAATCATATCAACCAGAATTAATCTGAGTTATTTATTTTTTTTATCTTTTTAATTAACAAGTTGACTTTTTTAACTAACCACTTGAGCTTTTGATTAATCTCTTGACTACATTGGCATTACAAACTGTGACAATAATGCAGCCTAGAGCTCTTGACTGTGAAATCAGCTCACCTGTGGCCATTGTATCAGGTCTTCAAAGGTTCCTGGGAATAGTTGTATGTTGGCAGCTATTTATTTTTTGTCTAAGTCCACTCTGCTGAGGAAAAAAGAAAATAACAAAAATAAAAAACACACAACTTCAACACAGCTTTTAAGAAAACATGAACAGAGTTCACTGGGGCATTATAATCAAGGCTTTGAATCATTTCAGGTAACGAAAACGAAAACCAAAAACTTTTCATATTTTGATAGGAAGAAAAACGAAACCAGAAACTTGAATTTTTTTATGTGCCAGAACAGAAACGATTCCTTAGAATAATGGTTACCGGTTCATCACGGTCCGTGTACTTTTTCGTTCATTCATTATTCTATTTTGGAAGTCGCACAAGAAATTAATAAGGACTCGTTTATGGTGTTTTACACTTGAATATCACTAATGAAATGGAACCAAGCGACATGTTTTGATATCTTTTAGGAACTGAAAATGAAACACTGAATCCTAGAAAAAAGAGAAGAGCAATAAAGAAAAACGTCCATCTGAATTGCGTCTGGTTTGTTAAGCACCCAGAATTCGGATGACCTGGAAGTAGCCTAATTCTGGAAGTAGGTGGCTGAGTTTTTATTACATGGTTTATTTGGAGGCAAATACCGACTTTGCAAGCACTGTTGCAACACTATTCCGGAACGTTGCTACACTTCAAAGATGTGGTTGATCTGTGATGAGTGTGCGAATAATATTTTGGGACGCTCACAACCTCGTGAGATGGTTGCGTAGGCTATATCCAGGCGCCACAAGCAAGTGCATGCAAGCGCCACCACAATATTGAGTAGGGACAGAGGATGGGAAGGGTAGACCAAATGTGATTCAGAAAGGATTTTGACAGCTCTGATTATCCGCATCTTCCATCAGCTTCCCAGCTCATCTCCAGCCTTACCTGTGTATTCTACATGGACCACATGGCTTTCCAACAATAATGCCCAAAATATATCAAAGAGAAATGTGTATTAAACGTGTGTAAAACAGTGGTATGAAGAGCAAGACCGCGCGCTTCAGCTCATTAATAAACTTGCCAGCTAAAGAATACACTCTATTATTTTTCTGTTGTGTCTCTGGTTCCGGCTACGTCTGGAGCAGCTTTGCGTATGCCTTGTATGGTCACCATCTAGACCTTTTCTGGTGTGACTCAGGCTGCAAACTTTCATTCCGTGTAAACGGAAGGGTCAGTCAAATGAATTTAAAAAAATGAATAAACAAATATCACACATTGAAAAAGGATCAAAAATGTTGTAATTTCTTATAATACTGTTATGGTATGAGGCAACACATGCAGAAAACTAAATACAGCCATCCCTGCATGTATGGCTTTAAACAAGACAAGAAGTTGCACCCTTTTTTCAATTTCATCTTTCATTCTAAAATAGAATAATGAATAAATGAAAAGTACACAGACCCATAACGGTTCTTTTTTTGTTCCTGAGAAAGTTGGTCTTCAATGAAATGGTGGGTCACCACCATGACTGTGTCTCGATTATTTGGTTAGAAGTAAATTGTAGGGTATCAATCAAAACAATCTAAATTTGGGGAAACTTAGTTCTCCAGCATTTCAATAGTTTTTACCGTTTCAACAATTGTGTTTAACTGGAAGGCATAAAAGAATACAGCTCCCTTTAAAAAATATACTACTCAGGCAAGCTACTCAATAAATGTAGCAAGCTAAGCTACCAGTTACTCCACATGATATGAAGCTTCACTACACCATAGCTACCGGAAGACAAAATGTAGCAAGCTAAGCTATGAAAAAATGTCAGAAGTAGCTTAACTATTGTGAAGCTACTTTTTAACACACAAAACGGCTTATAAATAAATTCTGTGATCCAACCAATTGTATAAATTATCAAACTATCAGGGCTCTCAAACAGACATACAATAGTAACTAGAAAAAGAGCTCAGAGAGCGCAGACCTCTGCCAACACAATGTGGTCACTGTGTTCTGGATCACCGATCGCCACTATCGAATCAGTTCTTACGTGTCCCAACACACACGTTGTCCGAAAATTTCATCCAAACCCAGACAGTACTTTTCGCGTTATGTTGAGACAGACAGACACACAGACGCACACACGCCGACGTAAACATAAACTCCTTGGCGGAGGTAACTAACTAATTCTATCTAATGTAGCCTACTTTTTATTATCTTTTTTTAAAATTAAACTACATCAAATTGACACATGGTTACATCAAATTGACACATGGTAGAAGGCACAATTGATTTTCATTGTAGACACTTTTTTGAATTATGGCACCTGTCAGGCATGCATCACAGTACTGTAAAGAACTGTGATGCATATAATTCAAAAAGTGTCTACAATGAAAATCAATTGTGCCTTCTACCATGTGTCAATTTGATGTAACCATGTGTCAATTTGATGTAGTTTAATTTTAAAAAAGATAATAAAAAGTAGGCTACATTAGATAGAATTAGTTAGTTACCTCCGCCAAGGAGTTTATGTTTACGTCGGCGTGTGTGCGTCTGTGTGTCTGTCTGTCTCAACATAACGCGAAAAGTACTGTCTGGGTTTGGATGAAATTTTCGGACAACGTGTGTGTTGGGACACGTAAGAACTGATTCGATAGTGGCGATCGGTGATCCAGAACACAGTGACCACATTGTGTTGGCAGAGGTCTGCGCTCTCTGAGCTCTTTTTCTAGTTACTATTGTATGTCTGTTTGAGAGCCCTGATAGTTTGATAATTTATACAATTGGTTGGATCACAGAATTTATTTATAAGCCGTTTTGTGTGTTAAAAAGTAGCTTCACAATAGTTAAGCTACTTCTGACATTTTTTCATAGCTTAGCTTGCTACATTTTGTCTTCCGGTAGCTATGGTGTAGTGAAGCTTCATATCATGTGGAGTAACTGGTAGCTTAGCTTGCTACATTTATTGAGTAGCTTGCCTGAGTAGTATATTTTTTAAAGGGAGCTGTATTCTTTTATGCCTTCCAGTTAAACACAATTGTTGAAACGGTAAAAACTATTGAAATGCTGGAGAACTAAGTTTCCCCAAATTTAGATTGTTTTGATTGATACCCTACAATTTACTTCTAACCAAATAATCGAGACACAGTCATGGTGGTGACCCACCATTTCATTGAAGACCAACTTTCTCAGGAACAAAAAAAGAACCGTTATGGGTCTGTGTACTTTTCATTTATTCATTATTCTATTTTAGAATGAAAGATGAAATTGAAAAAAGGGTGCAACTTCTTGTCTTGTTTAAAGCCATACATGCAGGGATGGCTGTATTTAGTTTTCTGCATGTGATTGCCTCATACCATAACAGTATTATAAGAAATTACAACATTTTTGATCCTTTTTCAATGTGTGATATTTGTTTATTCATTTTTTTAAATTCATTTGACTGACCCTTCCGTTTACACGGAATGAAAGTTTGCAGCCTGAGTCACACCAGAAAAGGTCTAGATGGTGACCATACAAGGCATACGCAAAGCTGCTCCAGACGTAGCCGGAACCAGAGACACAACAGAAAAATAATAGAGTGTATTCTTTAGCTGGCAAGTTTATTAATGAGCTGAAGCGCGCGGTCTTGCTCTTCATACCACTGTTTTACACACGTTTAATACACATTTCTCTTTGATATATTTTGGGCATTATTGTTGGAAAGCCATGTGGTCCATGTAGAATACACAGGTAAGGCTGGAGATGAGCTGGGAAGCTGATGGAAGATGCGGATAATCAGAGCTGTCAAAATCCTTTCTGAATCACATTTGGTCTACCCTTCCCATCCTCTGTCCCTACTCAATATTGTGGTGGCGCTTGCATGCACTTGCTTGTGGCGCCTGGATATAGCCTACGCAACCATCTCACGAGGTTGTGAGCGTCCCAAAATATTATTCGCACACTCATCACAGATCAACCACATCTTTGAAGTGTAGCAACGTTCCGGAATAGTGTTGCAACAGTGCTTGCAAAGTCGGTATTTGCCTCCAAATAAACCATGTAATAAAAACTCAGCCACCTACTTCCAGAATTAGGCTACTTCCAGGTCATCCGAATTCTGGGTGCTTAACTAAACCAGACGCAATTCAGATGGACGTTTTTCTTTATTGCTCTTCTCTTTTTTCTAGGATTCAGTGTTTCATTTTCAGTTCCTAAAAGATATCAAAACATGTCGCTTGGTTCCATTTCATTAGTGATATTCAAGTGTAAAACACCATAAACGAGTCCTTATTAATTTCTTGTGCGACTTCCAAAATAGAATAATGAATGAACGAAAAAGTACACGGACCGTGATGAACCGGTAACCATTATTCTAAGGAATCGTTTCTGTTCTGGCACATAAAAAAATTCAAGTTTCTGGTTTCGTTTTTCTTCCTATCAAAATATGAAAAGTTTTTGGTTTTCGTTTTCGTTACCTGAAATGATTCAAAGCCTTGATTATAATGCCCCAGTGAACTCTGTTCATGTTTTCTTAAAAGCTGTGTTGAAGTTGTGTGTTTTTTATTTTTGTTATTTTCTTTTTTCCTCAGCAGAGTGGACTTAGACAAAAAATAAATAGCTGCCAACATACAACTATTCCCAGGAACCTTTGAAGACCTGATACAATGGCCACAGGTGAGCTGATTTCACAGTCAAGAGCTCTAGGCTGCATTATTGTCACAGTTTGTAATGCCAATGTAGTCAAGAGATTAATCAAAAGCTCAAGTGGTTAGTTAAAAAAGTCAACTTGTTAATTAAAAAGATAAAAAAAATAAATAACTCAGATTAATTCTGGTTGATATGATTTCACTTTCATGACATGCGTTATTCTCAATTTCAGCTAGGCTAGGCTATCAAGTCAAACTATGGACTAGCTCCTGTAAACTTGCATCAAAGCTGAATAACCTCTCCTAGGCTAACCAAATTCATACTAGAGGAAATGAGTTGCGATTAAAGGTGATTAATCGAGATTTGAGGTGGCCAGGAATAACGCTAGTATGCAAATAAATCACTATTCTAAACAACACCATTGAAGGCTCAAAGTAGCTTCACAGTTAAAAAAAATCTACTTAATAACAAAGTTTTCCCATCATTAATTATGATTATTCACTTTTAATTGCAATTCATATCCTCCAGTAAGAATTTGGATGCATAGGTATGTTGGACCCGTATTTTACTTAAGACCCTGATGCGAAATAGCTGGCTTTGTTCTTCTCAAATGGGGCAATTCACACCCATACCCCCACAGATCCCCCAAACATTGGACATTCAGGAGCTATGCCATCACTTTTGTCTAGTTTGACTTAGCCGTTCATTTTCATTCATTAGCCATTTATCTGATATTGAACATAATATTATAGTGCATTTCTTTAACTCCGAGTTAGTTTTTCTTTTAGTTTTATTATTTTTTTTATTAATCACTAGATTTAAAGCGTTAATTTTGCCAGCACTAGTAAATAGGCATCTAGATAACCTACTAAAGCACTTTCAAAATGGTCTTGTTTTCAATGTCAGGATTTGTCAGCCTGCTATCTGACGCATATCTTCAGCTAATGCATGAACATCTTAAACCATGGATGAAACATTTTTAAACCTTGATTGTTAAACTTGTCATCTGTCCGTCTTAAGATACCCACAACGTTTTTACAGACTAAAACATGCCTACAATACAAACACTCACCAGAAACTTGGAGATACTTATCATGTTTATTTAATCCATAAATGTAATCCTCAACTCGGTATAGTCAAACACAAAGCTTCTGTCGAATCTGGTCGTGCGGCAGGTATGAAGAGTTTGGGGAAAAAAACACCTGCTACCTAGATTTAGCAAAAAAAAAACACCTCTGTAACAGAAAGTTGAATAAGAGATAATGAACGATACAGCGTGCTATGTGGCTTGGCTAACAATATGCTCGTTTTGATGGCTAGGTGGCTAGCTGATGGCTGAAGACAAGCTACTTTTTTTTGCAGAACTACTTATTTCCGCTACAGATCGTCTCAATCAAAACTTACCTAGATACTAGTTCTAAAGTGTAGTTGCTAATCAGTTGTTAATTCCATCTCCTGTCGTCAAGCACTAAATCCAGATTCTACCATGTGTTAGGCTCTGTAAATTCACAGTTTCTCATACTTCCAAACGAAGTTATAAACCCTCGCGGTCACAAGTTATAAATGTTGCTGTGTCATGAACGTCGGTCGGGACACTAAATTGTGATCTTGTGTTAACGTGATTTAAAAGTCAGAGAGAGTGGGGTGAATTGATTTGCAAGTCTGGACGGATTAGTGGAACTACTTTACAGCTGTACCGTTACCTGAAAAAAATGCACATTCTAATAGTGCATCACAATAGGAAATTTGACCAAGCAATGTTATAAAATTGAATATCTACTTTACTTTCTGAGATATTGGGCCCTAATAAAAAGGGTCATGACCATGGAAAAATGCAGAAAGTTCTGTTCATGTTAGACACGTGCAATTTTTCAAAAATGTTGTATGGAGATGTTCTAGACCAGGGGTGTCAAACTCATTTTGGCTCAGAGGCCGCATACAACAAAATGTGATCTCAAGTGGGCCGGACTAGTAAAATCATTGCAAAATAACCTAAACCTTAATTTAGGCTTCTACTCCAGAATTGAAGGATGTTACATTTTGGGGAGTTATAGTTGTAGCTTAATACATGCTGCAAAGATTTGTTTAGGCCTACTCAATGAATTCAGTACCACATAATTTATTGTTTATTATTATTATTATTATATTATTATTTTTATTGTTAAAGTTTTAAGTCCAGTTAAATAAAAGTTACATAAAAATAGTTGTGTCCTCATGTTGATTGTTGATCACTATGGTTTCTTTGTGGTTATTGAGAGCTGTGTCCTCATGTTGATTGTGGATCACTAAATGATTGTTTCTCTGTGGTTATTGAGAGCTGTGCCCTCATGTTATTTGTGGATCACTAATGGCAAGTTCACATTACACAATTTTAGAGTTGATTCTGAGGTTGCAGCGTCGATTAGAAATCACAGGTGGTCGTGGGGAACTCGGCAGTGGTCTGCGAGCACAAGTCGTCTGTGTATATTACTCTCTGACAACTCCGTCAAGACCATGATTGCCCTAACTTGTGTCAGGGGACATCTAGCATGCTATATATTTGGAGAAATTGCAAGCAATTCACAGGACAACAGCTGATCGAGAAACATGACTCATGTTGTTGTCTTTAAATTTTCCAAACTCAGCTTCCAAAAGTTGGTGGCATTCAGCATTTAAAGTTGCACTTCTTCACTAACCAATAGCCTTCTTTGAACAGTCATGTGAAGTTTACTTGCTAAAACAGAAGATAAAATTGACTATCCAAATATTTTTGCGGCATCAATGAAGATGAAACAGTACAGACAACATGAGAGCAGTGGCAAACTAAGGGGTAGATTTATCATTCGTTTTGCGATGGCGCTATCTTTTTTCAGCCGCTATTTCCACGCAAAGACTGTGTTGGCTGTGTTGGACTGTTGGCAGTCTAATTTCGCACCTGCCTGAAATCGCAGAGCTGCACTTTGAGGGAGGGGGTGGGACGCATCTAATTACTACGTATTCCATGGTATTTACAGACTGCCTGTAAGCATGCGCCTGTATTTTGTGTGGGGCAAATACCGTCTCCTCAAAGCAGGTCTAATCCAAGCGCAAATCCTTTTGTGTTAAAAGTTACTTTTAATTTATGTTTAATGACAGCAATGATCTGCACAAGATGAAGACGGGGTACATGTTTGGGAGCAGATACATGTTTGCCTCGAGAATTACTCTTTTCTAATTAAGCTAAGAAGAAATCACCCGACGATACAAATTAAACAGCAATACATAGGCATTATTCAATTACTGAATGTAATCAAAGATGACGTTCACATTCCATCCCAGCACATGTTGAACTAGAAAATCACTAAAAATAAAAATAAAGAAGATGTTCCAGTCTGCTTTGAATTTATTTTCCCCGTTGTTATTTTAGTCAATTCCAGTCTAACACATTAATTTAAGTATCTGCCAGTTATTTCTTGTAATGTCAGACAAAATATCATACTGCTTTTTTCGGGTGGGGAGGACTTGGTAGTTTCGGGTGGTGAGGACTGAATTGTCAGTTACCTCATAAACTAATAACTCCATTGCTAAACTAATTCTTTGTTGCAAAACTTCTGTTGCTCGAGGGGATGCTAATTATGCACTAGAGGGCGGGTTAAGCGCTGTTTGCCTTTTGAGGATTGATAAATACATCGCAAAATAAGGAAGTACTGCGTGCGCTTTTACCGTTGTCGCATAAACAGACGCAGCACAAATAGCCTAGTCTTAGGTCCAGTCCCATTTCTATCACTTTACTATCACTTCCCCTCGATTTTGGCCCTAACACTCGGTTTGCGCGTTCATGTGTAAGTGTAGGGTGTCCCAATACTTTCGGGACCCGAGGGATAGTGGCTTTCAACCCGAACTGCGTGTCGGTACCCGATCTGTGTCCGACTGCCCGAGCTGTGTCCCGTTCTCTCAGCTCTGGATAAGAACTTCAAAAATATAGCGACTATTGCAATAATATATATTTTCATGTTGGGATATCTTAGTTTGATGTTAATTCAGTTGAATTCCGCACTGGTGTGTTAAAACATGACTATTAGAAAGATCCATATTTTTCAAAGTGCGCAAATCTTTCACCAGAATTACCAGAGCCTCTCATGTGGGTGATGATAATTGTCAATGACGGCTTTTGAACAGTTCACCCCGGTTAAGAGCCTTATATCCGTTAAGTGTTAACGATAGACGCATGAAACAGGTGAAGACGTTTTTATGCGAAGTGCTGTCCCATTTATTAGGGGAAGATCGCAATTCTCACTACACAATCGAGGGGTGTCTCATCTTGAAGGGAACTCGAAAACGAGTGCTAGTGTTAGGGAATAGAAATGGGATTGGGCCTTAGTAAATGAGGGCCTAAGAGTGGCAGACGCGCCTGTATAGTCTGTATGCTATGATGTAGAGGACAATAGGAACGTGGACACAATCATCCTAGGCTCTGTTTGTGCCAGGTCTTGTAGTGTGAACACAGAGGTCGCAGATCAGCCTCGCGCCCACATGAGACACATGTCTTGTTTTGTCGTGTAGTGTCGTGTCGTGGCAACAATCATGTAATCTGAACTTGCCATAAATGATGGTTTCTCCTCTGTGGTTATTGAGAGCTGTGTCTTCATGTTGATTGTGGATCACTAAATGATAATGATAATTCTCCTCTGCTGCTGTTCCAGATCTAGAAAACACTCTGAGGATCAGTGCCCTCAGCAGAAACTTGGATGTGGGCACCCTCTATGATGCCCGGACTGATAAACCCATTCCAGGTAGGAATAATAAATCATACAGTTCTCCAATTAACTCACTCAAACACACACACACACACACACACACACACACACACACACACACACACACACACACACACAGGTGTCTCTTCCATGATTGTTGTTTGTATAAGTCATACATATATTTAAGATTCATGCAACTAGTTGCCTCATTTAGTGCAGTGTAAGATAGATATAATACGGTTACAATGCAAAATGATCATATTTTCCTCACTATCCAACCAACTGAGTCTCGATAAAGTGGTCACCAGTTATTCTCAGACCCTGTTTTCTTTAACCTCACTCACGTCAGATGTAGCGCCCCTCAGGCGCATCCATCTGATGTGGAGTCCATTAAAAGATATTTCAGGTCCGAAATTCAATGGACGGACCAACCATTTTCCTTGTTGCAATAGTTAAAGAACTCCACCCATAGGCTAATGTACTGTGTATCGAAATGAGCAGGAGAGAAGAATTTGTATTCGGATAGACAACAATCACATAGCCTAAACTGTATATTTACTGTAGGCTACAAATGAAAATTCCTGCACATCATATTCTATTCCTCTCCAGTCCAAGTCAAGCCACAGGCTATATGTTGGTGTGGGCGAAGTTTTTATTATTTTTATTTTTTTAAATAATGATAATAAATGACCAGAATCAGTTGATCAGTTCTGGTGGCGCGCAATGAAATGAGACATAGGTTACGTTGCAGGTGTCAGTATGGCTGTATCAATGCCTATCTTTCATGTTGCCTCGGTTAGCAAATAAAGAGGAAGATCAAAAATACCTATCATTGTATATTACAGTCTTTCTGAAGATACATAACAAGTTTGGCAATGAGGATGGGATATTTCCTCTTTTATGTGCAGCGGATAACTCCCGTCTAGACCTGTAACAGCTAAGATTTTGAAAGCCGCTAGTCAACTAGCAATGGCACTGTATAGTGCCAATATCAGATTGCAGTTCGACGTAAACACAGAAACATTCGACAACTATGAGGAAAGACAATTTTTGGCTGCTAATAAAATTGAGCAAGACCGAAGAAAATCTGTGTTTTTGTCCGTAGTTGGACCAAAGTATTTTGCTTTGCTAAAGGACTTGACATTACCTAAAACTTTAGTGATGTGTCCCTTACAAATTTGCCAGACACATTGCCGAGTTTTTACATGCCAAAGAAAAATGTATTGGCAGAGGGGTTTGCTTGTAGAAGCGGAAGACAACAGGCTGGAGAGACTTTTGTCGATTATATTTGCTTTTATTTTTTATATATATATATTGATTATATTAATAGGGTTGGGACTTTACAGACATTTTCATGTTCAATTATTTAGAATGTTAAACAATTAATCGATTATTTGCGGAAAAAAATATGTCACTTGCTCACTTTAAGAGCCACAGGCTATATACACGGGTTTGCGCCCATCTTTCCCACACAAATTAATGTCAAAACGCACATGAAATGACTTATGTAGCAGCGCTTGGATCCCAAATGAGAGAGAGCCCCACTTACCTATGTGGTGTCAATTGCGATTCACATCGGATATGCTGCGATCTGAACATCTTAACCACATGGATAAGATTTCACCGTGCCACTTGCGTCATTTGTCACATGACACAAACATCAACATCATATCGTTTGCTATAACAACGTGTCAGTGCGTGTTATGGATTTGCTGCAAGTTGCATATGACCTGGAGTTTACCTCACATGTGGAGAGTAACGTCAATGAAAGTTTTCATCCACACACCACAGAGTAAACTATCAGCTGTGCTACATTGATACATTTAAATACAGATGAGTAAAGCTATTATTCCATCTCTGATACTTCCTTGTTACTTGTAGCTGTGTGCTACGGGTAGAGAGAAACAACCTACATTCTACTCTCCACGATTTTGTTTATTATTTGTGGGCGTGATGCGTTAGGCTACCATAGTAACCCACGTGGATATGACAGGTGAAATGCGGACATGGATATCGGATATGAGCACTTTAAAAAGCAATGTGAACGCGGTCGATAGAGAGATCAGATGTTGATCAGATATGCAAAATATCGGATTTGGACTGCAGTCTGAATAGAGCTTAAAAGACCTTTCCGCAAACTCCTCCCACCTTAGCAACACCTTGCTATATCAGTCAAGCTTTCACGTCTCCCAGGTTCTCAGCATTGGTATGAATGGCGTGGCAACATGTTTTCAACCGTGTCAATTTCGGCTTTACCCAAAGAAATCATAAGCAATTTTTGGAAAAACGTCAAGATCTCAGATTGAAGCAGGCAAAAGGGTCTTCAATATGCTTATGAAGGCTACATCCACGACATTACATGCCGTGTTTGTAGCCAGACAAATGAGTTCCGGATAGAGGCACCGGTAGGCTATAGGCGACTGGATTCGGGTTTTCAGGTTGCCCATCAACAAAATGCTGCAATGACATTGAGAAACATCAGCGAAAATAAACTTACAACAGTTATGCTAAGGCTAACAGGTTCATTCCAGCTATATGTATGTGTTCTATTATCTACACAGTTGCCGCTACGCAAACATGACAGGTGGTAAAACATATCTGAAGCCATCATGGGCTTTGGAATTTTATTTCGTCATTGAGACCAATAGACAGGGTGTCTTAAAAAGCAAAAAACAGAGCAGGGTTTGAGCAGCAGACTTCTGAAGTCTTACAGAAAAATATTGTTCTCATTTTTAGAGCACGCGAACACCTTGTGGGAAAGATTTTTTATTTAATTTTTATTTTATTCTCTGTGGTCCCTTCTTTTGAAAGGAATAAAGGTAGAATGTCTGAAGTAAGTCTTTCATTTTTATTTCCCATCCTAAATATGGGCTATATGTGGGTGGTAGTTTAAAGGTAACTGGACTCCACTCAAATGATTCCACAGGACAACTCCGCTTCAGTTTTCCATTTTCCTCTTTTTCTGTTTTTATTATTATTATTTGTTGTTGTTGTTGTTCAAAGCACAGATCCAGAGTTACAGGATGGCATGGGTAGTCCTTAATTATTCATATGCATTAGCAACGTTAGTGGCATTAATGGCATTTAGGTGAAAAAACCTTTGGATAAAACAAAAGGAAACAAAAGAAACAAAGACAGCAATTACAATCTGATCTATAAAATGTACAAAGTGCAATATATTGTGCAAAAATGCTATGGGCATAAATGTGCAAACATGCAAATGATTTGTGCAAATACGCTTAACATGCTTTGTGCAAACTACGCAATAAATCACAAATCTAATACAGATTAATACATATACAAGTTCAAATATGCACCTAAACACAAATAGTTTAAATCAGCTTACACAAAATATTTATAAAATTATAAATAAACAGGTATACATACACTGTTAACATTCACATTTAAGATACATGAATTAAAAAAATAATCCAAAACTGAAATAGATAAGCAATAAATAGGAAGCAACTCTTTGAAAGCCACAATCATTAATATAGCAAACATCCAGGTAACCCAGGCTTATTCCATTAAATTCAAAACACAGTGGAAACTCAATGTACAAAATCAGACTTGCTGCTAACAGAGCAGCTAAAAATAGCCCAACCACGTTGCATATAGCACCGTAGCAAACGCTAACCAGCAGATGCTAACACACACAAACATGTAGCCTACATCACACATTTCAAACAACATATTTTCCAAACAGCACAGATTGAAGTGAGTTAGACTTTCACAAGCTCACCGGCTGCCTTTCCAGTTCGTTAGAGGTCTTCAAATTCACAGTATTTCAAAATAATCTGTTAGTGGTACAGCACTTCAGAACAGCTCCGTCTCAGCATCTCAGCTCAATTGGAACACCTGAAGTTTGTTTGTACCGTCGCGGGCATTGACGTCACGCAGCTAGCGCGGGCTTGGATGTGGTCAGCTGACTTGGCGTCATTCTTAAACACCTTCACCATTTTTTTTTCTTTTTTCTTTCCCATAGTGAAATTAAAACAATTTGACTTTACACTTTGTATGCCCATCAAAGAATGAGCTGATTTCATACACTTCTAATAGTAATTTAGGTGCAATTTGCTTAAGTTTGCTCTAGTCAAAGGTGTAGTCAGATACACCTCTTCTAGACACTGTCATAGACATCAAAGTATGATAATGCTTGGACTCTCCCAGTCTCGGGCCATAGAGAGCACCCCAGCCGAGCAGCTCTTTGGTGTTCTCTCTGGCTTCTGTCCTTGTGGCCTTGGCTGTAGCTTGGGTGCATCGGCTGTCCTTAATTCCCTTGCTGATTGCCATAGCTATGGATTTGAGGACCTGGTCGTGCCTCCATCGATAGCAACCCTCACTCAGCACCTTGGAGCAGCTGCTTGTGTATCTTGGAACGTAGCGTGCATGCAGGCGTCTCCATTATGCCCCAGGTGTGCAGGGTAGCTGGGCTGGGGAGGACATCATACACCCCTTGGATCAGGAACTTGATCCTCTGGGGAATTCCATTGCCAGATATCCTTCCAGGTGATGTAGCTCCTGCAAGGGAAACATGGCCACAATGTCATAAAAATGCATAAATTTCAGACCAAAGCTGTTCGTCAGTGAACTGATATCACTTAGGCTGCAAAGGTCTTCAATTGGCTATAAACAATGGAACAGGGCAAGAAGCTAAGGTAGCATACATGTATACATTACCAACCTGTACAAACTCAGGCCGCAGCGCTGAGCCGGAAGACTATTGTGGCTTTCAAACGATCCCGTAGTGGACCCGATTTTACTTCTACTTTCACAGGCAAAACAGAGCAGAGGTCCAA
Organism: Sardinella longiceps; assembly: GCA_027497455.2. Lineage (NCBI taxonomy): Eukaryota > Metazoa > Chordata > Actinopteri > Clupeiformes > Clupeidae > Sardinella > Sardinella longiceps. Next base: position 32,822 of record JAODXP020003900.1, read on the forward strand.
ATTAAACCAGAAACATGCCAAGCATTTCATTAGAAAGCTACAAGACGTTTAAGCATAAGGAACTTACGTTCACTCGCACAACAAAGAGCTCCCGTGTAAAGCCAAGTAACGAGATACCGGAAGATGCGGCTATATTTAACAAGGCAGCACCAAGTGGCACCCACCTGATCCAATCAAGGTGTAATTCTTATTTCATACGTCCTACCCACTACATACATATGGCCCATGTGTAGGATGGGAAATAACTAATAAAGACATGCATAAGACATACTAGCTTTAGTCCTTTAAAAAGAAGGGTCAACAGAGTATAAAGTAAAAAATAAAAAATAAAAATAAATAAAAAATCTTTGGACATTCCCACATGGGGTTATCGTGCCCTGGAAATTAGAAACATCTTTTTTTTTTGCAAAACTTCTAAGGTCGGGTGCTCAATCCCTGATCATATTAAGTTTTTGTTTATTGCTTTTTAAGACAGCCTTCCTACTCATCTTCATAAGAAAATAAAACTCAAAAGCCCATGACTGTTTCAAGTATTTTTTGATGGCCTAAACAGAATCTAGTCAATAGCATTAAAAAAAAAAAAAAAGCACAGGGTGTCATTGGGTAACATAGGTACACCTGGTGATTTTTTTCAGAACGTTTTTACGCCCAAACAAACAAACAAACAAACAAACAAACAAACAAACAAAAATACTTGCATTGATTGTTTTAGAATTTGTTTTATTAATGGGTCATTCCATGTCAAATGGACCAATGGCTCCGACTTGACCCCCTCAGAATTAGCTAATTCTCAGATATTATGTGCCCACACCCTCTCAAGGATAGGTGTGCAAAATTATTAGTCAGTATCTCAAATATTTCTATGACAACATGCATTTGAGTGCACCCTCTCCCTATTCCAAAAAAGTGCCTGTGAGCATTTTTGGCAACTTCTTCTGGGGTTAGGCTTTTGCAGGGAACATGGTGTTTTGCCATTTGCTGAAACTGAAATAGCTAGGATGATTCAAGAATTGTATACTTTTAAAAATTATATTAAAAATATGACATTACTGTTCAGGTAGAAATTATGCTATGCATAGACTAATGGGTAGGGCCTCAGACTTGTAACCAAAAGGTTGCTGGTTTAATCCGTGCTCTCAACCTGAAAATGTATTGGTAAGAACAGCTTTTTTGTACGAGGAGCAATCACTTGACTTGAAATTTCAAGTTGGCAGAACAAGGAATTTTAAGTTGGTAGAACAAGTGTGTTTACTTACTTTAAGGAGTCTTGGCAACTTGAAATATAAAGTTATGCACTCTACCTTGTGAAACTTAAATAGTGAAATCGGTTAACTTTGAATTTTCAAGTTCAGACAGCTTTTGTTTTTTTACAGTGTAGCAAAGTGACTGAGAAAAACTGTAATATTGCTTTGTTCCTGCTGTCATTTCAGGTAGACTCCTCTGGAAGATGGAGGACATTGAGGAAAAAACACACATCAACCCTCAGACAGGAAACAGATTCAATGTGTCATCATCTGAGTCCCTGAGGGAGAAGACCAGTCTGTTGGACGTGAGCGCCTCAGTGAAGCTCAGCTTTATGGGTGGACTGATAGAGGCAGGAGGATCTGCCAAATACCTCAATGAGAAAATCTCTTCCACACACCAATGCAGAGTCACCCTAGACTACCATGAGACCACTGAGATGAGAGAGCTCATTTTAACAGAATTGGGTGCTCCAGATCCTGAGGTTTTATCCAAGACAGATGCCACACATGTCGTCACTCAGGTGCTCTATGGAGCTGATGCCATCATGGAGTTTCAGGAAACAGCCAGCGATGAGAAAAGTAAGCAGGAGATCCAAGGAAATCTCAATGTGATGATCAAAAAGATCCCAACAGTTGAGATCAGTGGTGAGGGGAGCTTGAACATGGATGATGAAGACAAAGAGAAGGTGAAGAACTTCAGCTGCAGGTTCTATGGTGACTACAAACTGCCAGAAATTCCCACTTCCTTTGAGGAGGCAGTGAAGGTGTACAAACAGCTGCCCAGTTTGCTGGAGAAGCCCGTGCCTGTCAAGGTCTGGCTGTATCCACTCAGCAAGCTTACCAACACCGAGTCTAAACTGAAGGCAATAATCTCAAAGACACTTGTGTTAGCAGTGGAGAAGGGGATGGATGACCTCCATCATGCTGAGATAAGAACCAATGACCTGCTGGAGAAGAGCAGAGAGATCAAGGCTGAAGACATCACCACCAAACTGGAGACGTTCCAAAGCAGTCTGAGGGATTTCACTGCTCAGTTCATGAGCAAAATGACAGTTCTGATTACAGCCATTAGAGGAGGCACCATGGAGGAGACTAAGCTAACAGAACTCCTAAAGACCCAAGGCTTCATTGTGAATGAGATGGAGCTGTGGCTGGATGGAAACGAGATTGAGATCAATTGTGTCACAATGTACATCAGAAAATTAGGCTATGATATTAAAACTCCAGGCACTCAACTTGAATCTTTCCTCTTGAAACCAGATGTGACTGATACCTTTGTGTTCAACTTCACCTCTCTGAAGTATAATGGACTGCACCTGAACAAAATTGTACAGACAGTCAAGAGCTTCAAGAGTGGTTCCACTATCAGCACACCTGAACAAAACCAAACAGAGGAAGTTCCCTGGTACAGACAAGAAGTCAAGACAGTCCTGGATTCTGCACTTAATGTCTTCAATAACAAGATCTACAGCAAGAACAAAGTGATCAGCTTCATTCCTGACCCGGAACACATTGGAGCTTCAATCCGTTGGTATCACAATCCTAAAAGATGCCCATGTAACAACCGACCCGAGTAAGTACATATTACTAACATGTGTGGAGAATGTGTGTGTGTGTGTGTGTGTGTGTAAGTTGTGCTAAAGTGAGAGAGAAAAATTGAGAATTAGGCTATGTTCTTTGTTTGAAGTCATTCCGTGTCAAATGGACCAATGGCTCCGACTTTACCCCTCAGAATTGGCTGATTCCCTGATATTATGTGCCCACACCTCTTAAGGATAATTGTGCAAAATTATTAGTCAGTATCTCAAATACTTCTATGACAACCATGCATTTGAATGCATCCTCTCCCTATGTGCCTGTGAGCATTTTTGGCAACTTCTAACTATGTTAATACCAAAACCGTTGAAGACTCAACCACACTAAACTGTGTCTGGCAACTATCAGAGGCTTGTCATCTCTCACATCTGTGACATCCTGATGCCTCAAACATGAAAACAGGTTTCAATGTAGGAGCCCCCTGCGTCATTGTGTTACTTGCTTCAATTACAGCACACACCATCATGCAGATGACTATCCATAACATACTAGTTCTAGTTAAAAGCATTTTATATATTTCGGCAGCACACATTTGAATGTCAACATATCCTGATGAATAGTCACAGAATACCACAACTTCTTACTGTGCACTGTAAAAAAAGAAAAGTTAGCAGAACTTGAAATTTCAAAGTCAACCGATTTCACTGGCTTTTTTAAGTTAGCCCAACTCATTAAAGTAAGTTAACACACTGTTAAAAAAGAAAAGTTTGCTGAACTTAAAATTGTAAGTCAACCCATTTCACTGGCTTTTTTAAGTTAGTCCAACTTCAGAGTGCATAACTTGATATTTCAAGTTGCCAGGACTCTTAAGTTGCCGCTACCTTGATGTCAAATTGACATGTCCCAGAATCCCTCACCTTCCACATAAATTCGATCATGTTTATCCATGTTGAAATGTAATTGTGAAGAATCAATGAGTAGATGAACAATTGTTAACACTATAAATTGCACAGTATAACCATCATGCTACTTGAGTACTGTGTTGCACTTTGTATTAAAAATTATATTTATTATGACACACCATCATGGAGATGATTATCCACAATTTACTTATCCTTGTAGGTATGATCACCAAGGTAAAAGATAACGTTTGTTTGGATATTTAAAATATTATTGCTGACAATGAATGAACATCAAAGCTGCAGGTGTTCAGGTCAGTGATAAATCATAATCATCTTAACAAGCTAAATATTTCGCTAAAGATAATGGCATGATGTTTCTATTAAAAATAAACACTGCTTATGTAAGGCTTTTGGTGAATATAATCATTTCAATCTGGGTTGGATTGTAATGCTAACCAAAAATCACATTTATTTGAAAATCTGTTTATATTTACTAATAGGTTGCACTAGGAAGTGTGCAACCACAGCTTAAACTAGGTTGCACTAGGAAGTGTGCAACCTCCGCTTAAACTAGGTTGCACTTGGAAGTGTGCAACCTCAGGTTAAACTAATCAACTAAGAGTAGTTTACTTGCTTCTTCAGGCACACATTTTTTTGGAGCATGTCCAAATTTCGGTGATAC
>JAODXP020003902.1:0-32500 GCA_027497455.2 Sardinella longiceps
TAATCATGTGACTGAATATTGGGTTAAAGGAAAATACTGGAGTGAATTCAACCATTCACCTCAGATCTTACTTTCGGTTTCCAACATAACAGTCAGGTCCCATTGATTCAGTATAAAGTGCCTGCTCGCGTCTGCGTTCGCGTTTGGTCTGTGCTGTACCAAATTATTGTGTTCCACTCGCTAACTAGCGCATTTAGCAAGCTCTTTCAACAGGCCTATGCTTGAATTCACCCTGGTATTTATGTCCACGTGAAGGACCCACGTGCCTGACCCACCTTAATAATCTGATTATTCATGTCCATGTGGTCCACGCAGAACCCTGCGTCATTTACAATTGTCCAGAGCCGTTTATTGGGTGCTACAAATGTCTATCTACATACAGTAGCTCAGAGCCAATCAGGTAATGTGATTTCCAGGTAGTCTGACCCACCTTGAGGTGCTCCCGCAGGTAGTCCTTCCTGAAGAAACCTTTCCCACACAGGTGACACACCTGTCGGCGCCGGTTCCGCTCGTGAAGAGGCAGGTGCTGCTTGAGACCTCTTTGGGTGGCGAAGGCCTTTCCGCAATGCGTGCAGTGGTGCGGCCGCTCACCTGTACACAGGTGGACGTGGTACTTCAGTCAGAGAGGGGCAAAGTGGACCGAGAGAGCTAAACATTACTTATGTTGTTAAATAAGGTTGTTAAAGTGATAAATCACACTCTCTATAAAATACCACCTTCTTAGACAACTTTACTGGTGTGAGGTAATCATAGCGGTTCCATTGTACAGTCAGAGGAGCCAGAGCTCTAAAACGCTAGGTAAAGGTGGGGTATTTGATCAGGAAAAATGGTTTGAGAAAACTAGACATTTGAAAAGAAAAAAAAAGAAACAAATCAAAAGATGTGCTACATATGATACCCTTAAAAAAGCTGAAAGTAGATAGTTACTAGATAGCATATACAGTATAATGGAATATAGGTTGGGTATAAAAGATGCAGGGAGATAATGGAAGGAATGTCTGTGACTTACAAATAAAATGACTACGAATGAAAATTACGACTAATTCAATTCAAAGTAATGACACGAATATACTTACCTTGTTGAAGGAGCCTGCTAAATGCACCAGTTAGCGAGCAGAACTAAATAATTTGGAACAGCATAGACTGAACGCGAACGCAGAAACGAACAAGCACTTTATACTGAATCAATGGAAACTGATTATTCAAAACCGAAAGTAAGATCTAAGGTGCCGTTGACTCAACGTAACATGTTTTGCGTTTGCATTAGGTCTATGCTGCTCGAAATTCTTTCATTCCATGCGAAATATATTGCTGTTAGAAGGCTCGTGCAACAAGGCTATGCTTAAACTTACTCCGAAGCCATCCTTTAAGTATCTTTGGTTTAACACAGCAAATAACAATGTTTGTGGAAACAGAATTCTAGAAGTTCAACTACTGCTGAAAGTTCTTTGGAATGTTTACAGTAGCTAGGAAAGCAACAATAGGAAATACAATCCTAGAACGATTCATCTTGGGTAGTAAAGTATCTTTGGTGCGACCGCTCACCTGTGTGCAGGTGTATGTGGTACTTCAGTCCCTCTGTGGTTCGGAAGCTTTTGTCACACTGGGTGCAGTGGTGTGGCCGTGCTCCGGAATGGATGAGCTGGTGTCGTCGGAGAAGGGACTTTGTAGTGAAGCTCTTGCCACAAAGAGCACAGTGGTGCGGCTTCTCTCCTGTGTGAATGTGCTGGTGTTGTTTGAGAATCCACTCTTCATTGAAGCTCTTGCCACACTGAGTGCAGTGGTACGGCCTCTCTCCTGTGTGAGTGTGCTGGTGTCGTTTGAGATGCCCTGTATTCCTGAAGCTCTTATTACATTGAGTGCAGTGGTGTGGCCTCTCTCCTGTGTGAGTATGCTGGTGTTGCTGGAGACGTTTCCCTGTAGTGAAGCTCTTGCCACACTGAGTGCAGTGATACGGCTTCTCTTCTGTGGGAGTACACAGGTGTCGTGTGAGATGTCCCTTTCGAGTGAAGCTCTCGTCACACTGAGTGCAGTGATACGGCCTCTCTCCTGTGTGAGTGTGCTGGTGTCGCTTGAGGTTTCCCTCTTGAGTGAATCTCTTGCCACACGGAGTGCAGTAGTACGGCCTCTCTCCTGTGTAAATGCGCTGATGTCGTTTCAGATCTCCCTCATGAGTGAAGCCTTTGCCACACGGAATGCACTGATGACGTTTATAACTTCCCTTATAAATGAAATCTTTGCCACACTGATCACAGCAGTACGGCCTCTCTCCTGTGCGAGTGCGCTGGTGATGTTTCACACTGGCGTGCTTGTGGCTGTTTTCAGTCTTCAAGTTGGGGCTATTAATTACACTTTCAGCCTTCTCTCCTAGATCCTCATCACTGTTATGTTGGGCACCCAACACACTGGGTAGATCCTCTTCAGTCTTACAATGAGTACCCAACGCACTGGGTAGGTCCTCTTCAGTTTTGAAGGAGGGGACATGACTGTCTTTTATTTCCATCCTACAACAAAAATGTGTGAACAGAATAGGGTCATTCCGTGTGAAATCAACCAGTGACGGACCGGTCACCCTCTCTGAAAAATCTGAAAAAAATTACAATTGTTTGTATGCTCAACCTATGCTTGAATCTGAAATAGTAAGTCTGTATCACTAATGGCTGCAAAGGTACAGCCATTTGAAATTTCAAGTCATTTTAAGCATTTTGGTGAACAAGCCTTTTGTTCAACTTCCAACATTGCTGGCTCTTTCAGTATTTCACACACAGTAGTGAAACCATGTGAATAGAAACACATTTTCCTGTAGAATTCAAAAATCAGCTCAGATCAGATGTATCTGGTTTTATCTTCCCCCTCCAAAGCTTTGAAAATGGCTATAAATTCTATACGTGTTTGGACACCTCCACCTTACAGGGCTTCTTGTACAAAAACTAAGTGAGACAAATTTATCGGAGTATTTTTCCTAGTCGCATATGGATTTTGCAGTCCTGTTTGTGCATTAACTTTTGTTAATATTGTTATCATACTGTCAGAGCATTTTTTTAAAAGTAGGTATGATTTTTACAAAGGCCATATTCATCCACTCATTTCACCACGTGGACAGCAAGATTTTTTAAAATTTTACTATGAGTCATTCAGTATCTGAGGAACACCTATCCAAAATTCGGTGTTGTTGCTGAGTCTCGTTATTTAGATATGATTTTTTGAAAATATTGTCAATAAATCCACTGAATTAAAAGGAGAAATCCTACCCAACTTACTTTCATTTTTATTTCATTCTGCCCCATTCACTCAGCATTAGTTTGTTTGTTATTTGGTCTATGATCAATTTTTATGTTCTTTTTCTGAAAGACAGCATGCAGGTAACTGGAACAATGGGCCTATTGGCTTTATGCTGGATTTCTCTTTTAATTGGTTATCTGCAGTACCACATTGCGCCATATGTGGTGCACTTTCAATACAATGGAAGTCAATGTAAATCAGTGGAGTTACTGACAATATTTTCAAAAAATCATATCACAATAACGAGACTCGGCAACAACACCAAATTTTGGACAGATGTTCCTCAGATACTGAATGAGTCATGATAAAATTTTAAAAAATCTTGCAAACTGTCAACATGGTAAAATAAGAGGATGAAAACAGCCTTTTCCAAAATTGGAACCATCTTTGAAGAAATGCTCTGACAGTATGATAACATTATCAAGAAAAGTTAATGCATAAACAGGACCGCAAAATCCATATTTGAGTGGGGAAAAAACTTGGATAAATTTGTCTCACTTCCTTTTTGAACAAGAAGCCCTGAAAGGTGGCGGTGTGAAATCACACATAGAATTTACAGCCATCTTCAGAGCTCTGGAGAGGGGAAACTACACAAGATGCATCTGATCTGAGTAAATTTTTGAACTCTACAGGAAAATGTGTTTCTATGCACATGGTTTCATCATTGTGTGTGAAATACTAAAAGAGCCAGTTGTGTTGGAAGTTGGACAAAAGGCTTGTTCACCAAAATGCTTAAAATTACTTGAAATTTCAAATGGCTGTACTTTTGCAACCATTAGTGATACAGACATACTATTTCAGATTCAAGCATAGGTTGAGTAGACAAACAACTGCAATTTTTATCAGATTTTTCAGAGAGGGTGACCGGTCTGTCACTGGTTGATTTCACACGGAATGACCCAATAAAGACATTCAACATCAAAGTTCAAGAGCTAACACTGCATTCTGTGTTGTGTGTTCTTTTTGCCTTATACCACTGGGGGAGAGTGGGGTCAAGAGCTAACACTGCATTCTGTGTTGTGTGTTCTTTTGCCAAATATTCTTATTACAGGGTGCCCAACCATGCATAGACCAATGTGTGTTGTGTGTGTGTGTTGTATGGTGCGTGTGTGTTGTAGTGTGTGTGTGTGTGTGTGTGGTTTCCAATGTGTGGCCCAGCACCACAGAATCATGAACTCCAAGCACCACAGACTAAGATTGAGATCAAATTAATACTGTCAAACGATTTAAAAAAATAAGCTGATTAATCACAAAATTTTACAATGATTAATCATGATTAATCACTTTTAATTGCAACTCATTTCCTCCAGTAAGAATTTGGATGCTAGGGTATGTTGGATCCCTATTTTGCCCTGTAAAGGCCCCGATACTAAATAGTTGGCTTTGTTCGTCTCAAATGGGGCAATTCACAACAGTCTCCTACCCCCAAGGGTTCCCCAAACATGTTGTTGGACAGTCAGGAGCTAGACCATAATCTTTGTATAGTTTGACTTGATAGCCAAGCCATTTTCTATCTGAAATTGAACATAATACATGCCACGAAAGTGGAACCATATCCATCAGGATTAATTCTGGTTAATTCTTTTAATCTGAGTTAAATTTTTTGGATTAATCAGTTAATTTTGCCAGCAGTAAATAACATATTCAAATATAGCTTTAAAATTGTCTCAACAGGTGGATTTGAAGAACAATAGATACCGATACAGGTGTATATTTAACATGGCAGTTCAGAAAGTGTGTGTTAAAATGCTGCCTGCTGTATAGGCCTATGCATACCCCAATGACCAACTCTGGTACCCACAACACTGGATTCCCTCATTGGCATACTGCTACCTGGTTGGTGCTACCTGCAACACTATGTGCTATTTAGAAATATGCATTATTTTCTGTTATACAACAGTCAGGTCCAGTCAAAGTATTTCTGAATTCCTGATTGGACGAGGCACATTCTAAGCATCACACTGGTGACTCTCTGCAGCTTGTAACTTAGGCTACTTCACATTTTTCACATTTCATTTGTATGAAATAGTTTCATTTATATGAAATAGTTATTGTCATCCATGGTACTTCCGTGACATCTACTGGCCAATATAGATATTGCAGAAGGTTTGACAAATTTGAAATTGAATTGAATTGATTTTTTTTTTTTGCTAAGTGTTCCTTGTCCTGGAAAAAGCTTGAGAAACACTGGCCCACCTACCGTAGTTTTGTGTGATCGACCTGGTCCTATTAGTTTTAAAACAATGTGACCTGTTTACCAATTAGCCTATACACTCATCCATAGGTTCGACATAGAGAGAAAGTGTTAGGTCGTTTCATAAAGGAGGGCCATCGTGATAACTCTAGGTGCCACCAAACCTCAGCTGTAGTAAATATGTTAGACGCTAAAAATATTGCAGTCAAGTTGAGGCTTGTAGCAGGCCACAGCTGGCTACATAGGCTAGAAATAGCCTACTCTCGCCAAAATATAGCCCATTTCGCCTGACTCACCTTTTCTTGTGTGTGTGATGTCGGTGAATCTGTGCAGCCTTTAAATTGTGTTCATACCGCAAGCATTGCACATGTTCTCATAAGCTTTCCAAAGAAACATTTGTAAGTTATATTATTGGTCCATATCAGATGAAAGGGCAAGTAGCTTAACCTACGTCATCGTCCTGCGCCCAGTCTCTTCCTGGTAATGATCACATCCAGCAAGAAAATAATCAGCTGCCGTGCCGTGCTGATGACCGAAAATGAACTTGTTGTAGAGCGGGATCACAAGCCTTCGCCTATCGGTTCCATGGTGGTAAAAATTGCCTGCCTTATGAGATTCTTATCTCGTCCGCTAGATGGCGACATGCTACTAATTAAGTGAATCAAACCACCTATAACCATATACTGTAAAATAGCCTAAGTATTTTCTGTGGAACGGATTTTCTCTTCTTTTTTTCAAAGTCCCCACTGTTCGTTACGCATAGGCGCAATTCACCCATCCTATTCCCGATTACCCCTTCCGCCTGGGAGGCACAGGTCCGGGGAAAATGCAGAACACCCACCCAGCCAGTTGCACTTGAGTTACAGTTTTAATCCATGTCTTATATGCCACCTGTCCCGTTTTTGATTGGGCCTTCTTTTTGGTTATTTGATGGGGAAAACGTACACCCTTTCCCTGGACATCAACGCTTTTGATTCTCCTCGCCAATCCATTTTGCGCATTTTACGCACTGGGCGGAACGGCGATGATGGCCTTTCAACTTCTTTGCCAGTTTAGCAAACGCAGATCTTGTATTGCATTTCAGTGTTATCTTTCTCAAACAGTTCCGGTGCCAGCGCTATGTTCAGTAAATAGGTAGGACCTAAGTATTCTTTCTCTCACACCAACGAAACTAAAAGAGAGACGAGTAGGCCATTTTTTTTTCAAAGGGAAACAGCATTAAAAAAACCCTTTGATCTATGTTATTCTGTTGGTATTGTATCAATGATGGTAGGCGTATGATACTATCTACAGTAGATACATCATATGATCTCTCTTTGTAGGTTATTTCCCTTTGGAACAGCCATGGGTGCAGAGAGGGAGGTCCCACACTTATAATGGTTAAAATGTCTACCACTTCCTACAACTCTTGACAGACCCTAGAATGGCCGTAGCAAAGTAATCATACAGAATACACAATGCAATGCATTACCCAGTATGGTAATACTTCATGTTCATTCTGTCTTTGTGAGAGAAAATGTATTGGCTATATGGATTCTGCAAGTTCCTGTCTTTTGTTCATACTGTAGGCCTAAAAGTGACATTTTAGAATGTGTAACGGGTGATGACTTCTGCGTTGTGTTGAATTAATTTGACGACCCAGAATTACTGCTGCAAAGTTGTTTTATTGCCTGTACACAGAAAGGCACACATACAAACGTTGTCCCTGTTAGCTGGCTCCCTCCACTCCTCAATCCAAACCAAAACGCAACAGGGCGCGTACGTAACGTAACGCAATATAATACATTAATGCAAAGATATAAGAAAAACATGGCACACCTGTACACAGAAAGGCACACATACAAACGTTGTCCCTGTTAGCTGGCTCCCTCCACTCCTACAATAATCAAATACAGTAGAAACAAAAAGAAATATCACAGTGAGTTAGCAACTACAGCATAACTACACTGGAATCCACAGTGGGGCTAATCCCCACATGTGGCGTGTCTCAAAATCATAAACATAACTTACAGAAAGGCCATCATGCAAAAATAACTCAAAAATAATGCACATAAAATATATACAAATAAAATAATTACAATTAAAGCTACAGATGGCACTTTTATATATCAATATTTACATAGATTAGGATTAGCCTAAATCTCCAAACCTACCTCAATCCAAACCAAAACGCAACAGGAAGGAGGAAGAGGAGATAGGGAAACATAAGACAAGGGGGGAGAAAGGAGGGGCTACCAGGAACCCCTAACTGTATCAGGGTACCATAGAAACTATTTAGACCAGATCTTGTGCAATTATATATTCATAGAAAGGGGGACCTTTCAACCTGTTACACTCACCCCTTCAGAATTGCACAAAGATCTGCAAACATCTAACCTGCACTGTATACTGCCCATTAGAAACTCTCCAGCTTTAAAAGCTGCCTTCCCCACAAGGCTAAAAGAAAACTGAGGTTGATCAAGTCTCAGAATCCTCTAAAGGAAACAGGGATGCCGTATACACCCCATAGACTAATGCCTACTGCCTACAGTGACAGAAAATTACATAATAAAATAAGGCACTTCCAAGAGAAACCCACTACTTTATACAACCCTAAATTCAAAAAGGGTCAATAAACAGTAATGAAAAATACTCTTTCCATTAAACATGGATGACATGCCTCTCAGGGACATCATCACTAAGGACAGACTGAAGCTGAACCATAGATTCAATCAACCTACACACTGGCCTAATGACTCGACCAAATCTAGAAGTGTGGGGTGCGTGTGGTGTGTGTGAAGTGTGTGGAACAGGAGCTTGTGGCTGTGTGTGTGTACTGGGTGGAGTGTGACTGGAAGCATCAATCAGACCATGCTCGAGAGGGGACTCTGAGGGAGGCTCAGCCATGACAGGATCTTCGGTCACATCTTCCGCAGGCCCTGGGGTGATGTCTGAGTGCTGTGAGACCCATGACGACGTACGATCTCCTACAACTGCATCCAGAGAAACTTCGTCCGAGGGGGGAACGGACACCACATCACTGGGAGCTGCATGCTCAGAGTGAGGCTCATCCTGGGCAGACTCAGATTCCGCCTCATCCTCATCCGTGGAGCCTTCATCCAGTCTCTCACTCAGAGGGAGGAAGTTGACCTCCAACAGCAGGTTTCGGTGCACTACTTTCTCGTTCCCTTGGCTGTCTCGAATCCTGTAAACGTGAAGCGCTGGCTTGGCAGCAATGACGGTGTAGACGACGTCTCCCCACCTGTCTGCTAGTTTACGTTTTCCTCGGCAGGCCTTGTTCGCCACCAGCACTCTGTCTCCTACAGACAATGACTGACCTTTGACCCTCTTGTTGTACTGATCTGACTGGTGTCTCTGCTCCGACTCTGTGTGTTTCTGAGCAACAGACATGGCAGACTTGAGATCTTTCAATAGAGAGTTCACAAAGGCGTCATAGTCACTGACTGTGTCGTCCAACAGAACACTGCAGAACATCAGGTCCACAGGGAGTCTCGGGACACGGCCAAACATGAGATAAAAGGGGCAAAGCCAGTGGTCTCATGGGCTGTACAGTTGTAGACGAACGTCATGGTCTGGACCATCTGAGGCCACTTGTGTTTCTGTCTAGGCGGCAAGGAGCGGAGCATGCTACCCAGAGTCCTGTTGAATCTCTCTGTTCCACCATTCCCCATAGGATGGTAAGGAGTGGTGTGAGACTTGGAGACACCGGCAAGATGAAGAAGTTCTGTAATCAGCTCACTCTCAAAGCTTGTTCCCTGGTCAGAGTGGATGCGTTCAGGGAATCCATAGACACAAAAGAACTTGTCCCACAACGTCTTAGCTACTTTTCTTGCTGTCTGGTCCCGACAGGGAAACGCTTGGGCTAACTTTGTGAAGTGGTCCGTGATTACAAGAACATCAACAGACTTGTTGTTGTGATCCTCTGCAGACCAAAAGTCAATGCAGACTAATTCCAGTGGAGCAGTTGTCTTTATGCTCTCCAGCGGGGCTCTGGCAGCTGGCTCAGGTGTTTTACTCAGTACGCACCTCTCGCACTTCTTGACATAGTCACGGACCTCCCTCTCCATGTCACACCAGAAGAACCGTTGGCGGGCTAGGTGGAGCGTGCGGGCTTGACCTTGATGACCAGCGTGATCATGGACTCCAGCTAAAGCGTCACATTTCAGCGCTCCAGGCAGCACATACTGAAATCGCTTGTGGTTTGTCAGGGGTCTTTGCAGACTCTGTACAGGACACCGTTCAGCAGGGCCAGCTTGTCCCAGTGTCTCAACAGCTGTAGAGTGGACTGACTCTCCTTACAGCGTTCACGGAAAGATGGCCTCCGCTTCCTCTCTATGTAGGGCAAAACGGCTGCGATGGAGGGGTCACGCCGCTGATGAGACTGCAGCTCTTCAAGTGACATGGCAGGCAGAGCAGGCTGGCCAACAGGAACCACATCGGACAGGCGGTCCACCACAGACATAGCCCTCAGCTGTGAAGCAGATTCCCAGTCACTGTGACTCTCAAGCAGCGTCGACACCTCATCCTCAGAGAGAGACGCACGGGAGCTGGCTGAAGACTCAGACATACAGGACAGTGCTTGGGGCTGGCTGGTTAAACGGAAAACATCCTGGACGAATCCATCCTCAACATCACTGGCACACTTAAGCAGTTCTGTGTACGGCTCTGAAAGCAGACGCTGGCTCAGTGGCTTGACAAAGGGGTCTCTGCTCAGGGCGTCAGCTACAACGTTCAACCTGCCTGGAACATGCTTGATTTTGAAGTTATATGGAGCCAACTTCGCCACCCAGCGCTGTTCACAGGCATCCAGCTTCGGCTTTGTCATGATGTATGTGAGGGGATTGTTGTCCGTCCACACTGTGAACTGGTTGCCTTTGAGCCAATGGCTGAACTTGTCACACACTGCCCATTTCAGCGCCAGAAATTCCAGCCTGTGTGCAGGGTAGTTGGCTTGACTACGACTGAGTGACTTACTTGCAAACGCCACAGGCCTCGCTCTGTTGTCACCTTCCTGGACTTGTGAGAGAACAGCTCCTAATCCGTCAAGAGACGCGTCAGTGGAAAGGATAAAGGGCTTGTCGAAGTCTGGATGTGCAAGGACCACGCAGCTGACCAAAGCGCTCTTCAGTTCCGCAAAAGCTTTGTCACACACTGCCGTCCAGTCTTGTGGAGTTAGCTTGCGAAACGTGCCACTCTTTCCAGTCTTCGCTGTCCTGCCCCTACGCTTGGCACCTGCAGTCAGACAAAACAGAGGCCTGGCAATGGAGGAACAGTTGGGAATGAAATGCTGATAATACAGGACCATGCCCAAAAACGAACGTATCCTCTTCTGGGACGGTGTGCAGCCATCAGCTTCCATCAGGTCTGTTTTCTCAAAGGACGAAATCACGGCAACTTTCTCTTGATCCACAGAGACTCCACTGCTGTCTACAATGTGGCCCAAAAACTTGACTGACCGCCTCAGGAAGTAGCACTTCTTCTGTGACAGCTTGAGGTTGTTGGCTCTCAGCCGGTTGAAAACAGTTCTCAAACGCTCTAGTCCGTCATTAACAGATGGTGCAAAAGACAGAAGATCATCAAGGTAGCATAGAAGGCTGGAAAAATTCAAGTCACCGAAGATACTGAGCATCATCCTCATGAAGGAGGCTGGACTGTTACATAGGCCCTGAGGCAAACGGTTATACTCGTACAACCCCAGCGGAGTGGTAAAGGCAGTGAACTTCCTGTCAGCATCATTCAAGGGGACATTGTAGAAGCCGGACGTCAAGTCCATTGTACTGAAAACAGCATTGCCCCCGAGCGCAGCGAGGCAGTCAGACTGATGGGGAAGAGGGTGGGCATCTTTAATGGTCCGCGCATTCAACCACCTGAAGTCTGTGCAGATACGCAGGTCGCCGTTCTTTTTCCAGACCATAACTAGAGGGGATGCATAGTCACTCACAGACTTTCTGATGATTTCACGCTCCTCCATGTCATTCAGTACTTGCCTCAGCTGCTGATAATGCGCTGGTGGGACGCGCCGATAGGGGAGACGGAAGGGACGGTCGTCTGAGAGATGAATCCTGTGAACAAAGTCTTTGGCCTTTCCGCAGTCAAGAGAGTCTTTTGAGAAGATGTCACTGTACTCTAAAAGCAGGTTCGCCAACTTGGCTTTGTCAGCAGGAGAGACCTCACAGCCGTCCAAGTCAATGTGATTCAAGCCAGCCTCATTCATTGCCTGGGCAATGTCAGTGTGCATGCTGATACGTGGTGCTGAGCCGGGAGCGGTGTCCTGGGTCTGACACAGTCCCTGGGAAATGTTCAAGTCCTCCATCGCTAGACATGACGACACATCAGCTATCTTAGCATTACGTCGTAGAGTGATGGGCTTCAGTGTTGGATTTAAAATCTTCATCGGGACCCAGCGATCACCCCACATGGCAGTCACAAGCTTTCCGACTAAAATGTTTCTTGGAGCAGAGCGAGCAGAGGTGGGCTCAACAATGACGGTGCTGCCAGGTGACACAGGAACATCACTGGGAAGTCTGCCCCACACTAGATATTCTCGCTGTGGGAGGAGTGTTACACTGTGCATCAGCTTCACTGTTCCGACTCTGTCACACTCACCTGGGCCTTCCCATCGTGACACACAGCTCAGCAGCTCCAGAAAACGCTCACAGTCAGGATCATCGCTCTTGGAGGAAATCAGCTCCCAGTATTCCTTCTTGCTTCTCATGCCTTGAAGAACAGACTTTATCACGTTTGTGCCAATTATGAAGTCATCTCGCTGGCCTGGAACAACTAGAGTAGGTACAATAAACTTAGACTCATACACTTCAATTTCAAGGTCATAGAAACACTTCGGGTACGTTGTCTTACCGCCACAGCCCACAAGCACCACATTCCCGGGGATTAACTGAGCACTGGGCAAGACACCAGCAGACTGAAGTTTCTTCTCTGCCTCTTCACTGAGTGTACAAGACATGGAGCCAGAGTCTAGCATTCCTCTCAAAGTGACATTGCCACCTACCAGCACTGGTGTGTAAAACAGCTCGCTTGACCCTTCAAGTCTCTGTGAACTGATGAGAATCGGCACCTGTCCCTCTGGCAAAAGCTGGCAGTTGTTACTGTAGATTGAAAGCAGATCTGGTTCTCCAATGAGGGCTTCTGTACCATCACCCACGCTTGCCCTCTCACAGCGTGGGGCCTCTAGTTTGACGGCATGGTGTTGGGCTGTGCGGACGCTGGACGAGACACATTGGGACAGTCGTTCTTGAAATGACCAGGCTGGAAGCAGTGGCGGCAGAGTTTCAGTAGCCTGCAGTGGCTGAAGGTGGAGTGGTCAGCGCTGCTGCACACACGGCAAGGAGAGAACGCTGGTGGCTGACGTGGTTGCTGGCGCTGCTGACGCTGTTGAGGCTGCGTCTGACGTGACACTGACTGGGGGACAGAGCAGAGTGTGATGACCTTACTCAGCATGCTTACCACTTCTCGCATACTTGGCTCTTCCTCTGCACGATGCACAGTGAGTGGCACAGCTGTGGGTGGCTGGTGAAGGAGGGGATGACGTGTAGCCTCTGACTCTACATTGGAGTGGTTGAGCTGCGTCGACTGAGTGACCGCCACACGGACTGGAGAAAAGGGGGGAGAGAGCTGACTCACTGAAGCCCCACGACGTAGATCTCTCTGGTGGTCATCCAAACGCTCCTGGACCTCTGAGGCTGTCCATTTCCCAGCTGGCTTGCTTTTGAAAGACAGGGCGAGATGAGGGTCTGGGCAGTGAGTAACAAACATCATCACAACTTCAGCACTCACGTCTTCAACACATTTACCCCGCCTGCGGAGGCACTCATCAGCAACATCAATGGCCTTGTTTAATCGCACCCAGTAGTCAAGAGCACTCTCCCTTGTCCTCGGAAGTGTGCAATAAAAGTCTGCCATAGGCATGCCAGAGTAAGGAAGCTCACTGAAATTCTGCTTCAGTATGTCGAAAACAGCTGCAGGACGGGCATAGGGGTCAACATCTGGGCTGCTACGCAGTGAAACTCTCACTATGTCCCTGGCTTTCCCCATCAGTCTGCTTGCTATCACATCATACATCTCAGCAGTGCTGCACTTACGTCTGCGCAGGTAACTCTGCATCAAATCTTCCCACTCATGGACAGTGCATGTGTCAGTCTGGTCGCCTCTGAAGAACGGGGGAGGTTTAACATCTGACTGGACAACCACATTCAGCCTTGAAGCATCAAAGCAACCCCCTGAGCAGGTCTGTGTGGCATGTACTGGGGCTGCATGACTGCTATGCATAACATGTGGGGTATTGTTAATGTCATGTGCCTGTTCTCTATGTGTAGTATTAAGATAATCAACAGCATTAGTGCCTACCTGCCCCTCTGTGTGTCTAACTACATGTGTAATGGGGGTTGAACACGCTACGGGACTCAGAGCTGACTGGCCTACTCTCTGATAACTGGCCTCACCGTCTAAACCCATAGAGCAACCTCTCCCAAACCCATGAGAAACATAAACACCATTCATCTTGGACAGTGACATTTCAAATGGAGTGATTATGCAAACTCAGAAAAAAAATACGTAATGCAAAAGTGAAAGTGAAACTTAAAAATATCAGTAAACAGTTAGGAATAACCTCACTTCTTAAATGAAAACGCTACACACTGATACTAGGCATCAATAGGCTATAGAAATACTTTCACGCAATAGCCCATGAAATATTCAATATAAAAACCGTATGTTAAAAAAACACCGCGCTTGTTAAACAGCGCTAGACTTAGAATGTTCAATGAATTCAGAACGTTAATTACGCTAAGGACGTAGAATATCCTTCTAACCTACGCACAAACCGCATATAACACAGCAGCGCGATCTCATCCAGCAGCCAGTGGAGGAGAGGGATTAGCAGCGAGGTGGCAGCGGCAAGTTCAGCAGCAGCGGTCCCGGCGATCCAGCGAGCGTGGACCTGACGAACCAAGGGTCACGGCACCATTGTAACGGGTGATGACTTCTGCGTTGTGTTGAATTAATTTGACGACCCAGAATTACTGCTGCAAAGTTGTTTTATTGCCTGTACACAGAAAGGCACACATACAAACGTTGTCCCTGTTAGCTGGCTCCCTCCACTCCTCAATCCAAACCAAAACGCAACAGGGCGCGTACGTAACGTAACGCAATATAATACATTAATGCAAAGATATAAGAAAAACATGGCACACCTGTACACAGAAAGGCACACATACAAACGTTGTCCCTGTTAGCTGGCTCCCTCCACTCCTACAATAATCAAATACAGTAGAAACAAAAAGAAATATCACAGTGAGTTAGCAACTACAGCATAACTACACTGGAATCCACAGTGGGGCTAATCCCCACATGTGGCGTGTCTCAAAATCATAAACATAACTTACAGAAAGGCCATCATGCAAAAATAACTCAAAAATAATGCACATAAAATATATACAAATAAAATAATTACAATTAAAGCTACAGATGGCACTTTTATATATCAATATTTACATAGATTAGGATTAGCCTAAATCTCCAAACCTACCTCAATCCAAACCAAAACGCAACAGGAAGGAGGAAGAGGAGATAGGGAAACATAAGACAAGGGGGGAGAAAGGAGGGGCTACCAGGAACCCCTAACTGTATCAGGGTACCATAGAAACTATTTAGACCAGATCTTGTGCAATTATATATTCATAGAAAGGGGGACCTTTCAACCTGTTACAAATGCATAGGGGGAAACATCCAGATACTGGGATGCTGTAGTGTAGGGTGTATTGGCCATCATCCTGATACAAAATGAAGGTAGCCTGTGATCACTCACAACAATGACATGGGTTCATAAGCGCTTCATAAGCGCTTCTCTAGTTCCCAATTAATTCCCACAGTTACTGTACATCCCAATTAATACCCACAGTTAAATACCAATTAATACCACCCAGTTTTTCCACTCTACCACAGATAGAGTTGGTTTTATTTAGGGAAAAGTAATAATAATACACTGACAGTAAGACACTGTGCCAATTGACCAGGAAATACAGGGACATCCTTTTTTTCTTTTTGTGAATTTTTTCTCCCTCTGACGTGGTGTGGAGGCCCGACCGCCCGTCTTGGGCTTGACTGACTTTTCCCTGCTGCTCCTTTTAAAAGTCCAAGAACCCTTTCCCCTCTTTTACCTTAATAAATGTTACTTGATCCTTGTTGTCCTGGTCTATTGGGCGGGTGTGGTCTGCTCCTCAGTGTAGGGGGAGAGTTAGAGGTTACACAGGCATCCGGCCTTGTTCACACCTCAAGGTCAGATTCTTGGCTCTCAGAGACACAAGACTGTAGACTGTTCAATGTGCTTTATTAATGAATGAATTTCATGATCTTAAAACATGACATCTTACAAAAGGCAGTATTTGTTCACTTAAGCCCCTTCTCGGGTTGACTGGTACCAGCTCGGCACTGTACGACAGGGGTCAGTTTCACACAGAATGTTTCATTTTCCACTGAATAAAAGTACTGTTCAATGAAACTGGTTGCTCTAGTGCCGTGTTTCTCAAACTGTGGGGCGCAGACACATGACAGGTGGGGCGCGAGACATCTCTTTGCGATTGACCGTTGTCGCACCATGCCCCCAAATTCACAGCTATTTGTCAGATATGCGCATATGACAGTAAATTGAGCTTTCCAATGGTGTTATTTGCTAGTTGCTGTGATGATTGGTTCAAGAGAAATTTGGCTTTGAATTAGTAACATGAAAATCCTAACACTGCCAAAAAATGTGCGCAAATTGAGCCTTTCAGGTGGGGCGTGAAAATCCTCTGCTTTTCAAACTGGAGAATGACAGCTCTAGTGACAATGGAGTAAACCACAGTAGCGTCAACAACGTGGAAAAACAGCAACAACAATCACTACCGTGAATTAAACAAAACGATTCTCGTTTCATCTTGGCTAGTGGCTGTTTGCCACATAAGACACCTTTTTAGGGAGATGACATTATTTCCTTTGTCATTAATCCTGGGATGCTAACAGTTAATAGTTGAGCTATGTGCCAAGGGCTTGTTTAGAGCATTATGATGTTAGTAATAATGAACACTCAAGTAACAGCAATATCCACACCTCATAGTTTAGAACCAGTTCAGCACGCTTGGTACCAGTAACAGATTTTACTACTGGAAAAGCAAATAATAAAATGAACTGGAAAATGCAGAGTCAAGCTCTGTGTGTAGGAGTGAATATGAAGAATTAATGGCCACCTAGCAGCCAATCAGAGAAGAGAATGGCGTTCTGAAGGGAGATAAGAAGAAGCTATGTACATTATCTAAATTCACAGCTTGTATGACAACATACTAATATTAATAAATATATATTATTTATGTTTTCTTTTTCATTTCTATATTTATTTGCATTCATTTATATATTGATTTCTTTACTTACACACAGAATAAAAAAAAATGTAAAGATGTGAAAACTATTCATGGATGACAGTCTCATATTTGAACAACATAAAATACACAAACATATTTATAAATATATAAAATAATAAAACCAGAAAGTTAATTAAAGTTAGACAACTGGCTAACTTTAACATCAGACATCTAATCATTCAGTTCTCATTAATGCTAGCAGCTAATGCTAGCTACTGCAACCTTGACAACGGACAGCCCAACAGGAAGTTCGCCTGCTGGTAGTTTGATGTGCAAAGATTTTAAATAAAACCATTGTTTAAAATGGGTAGCACTTTATAATAACCGTCTTCTGTCACTGTCTTCTATAAATGGTTATTAAACTGCTTATTAATGTCAGTAAGTAATTATTAGACTCTTAATAGATAAAAGTTAACTGTTAGGTAACAGTAATTAACAGAAATTTTACAGCATAGTTATTTAGTTAATAAGTTAACAGTTAATTTACAGTTTGTTATGGTTGAATAATAAAATGGAAAAAAAACGGATGGAATTAAATCATCTAACTGGTTGAAACCACAAACTTTCCAATTAACTTCTTACTAATGTTAATAAGCGATTTAATAACCATTTATAGACGACGGTTATTATAAAGTGCTACCTTAAAATGTAAAAATTGGTTCTATTCCATCAAAATCATCTCTAATGTTTTAAGCAATACTCCAGCTGACTTTAAATGTCGGTTGTGGACACGAGTCAAATATTTGTGTGAAGAAAAAATTATGTCAGTGCAAGGAATCCATAGTTTGGCTGCTGTATGTTAGTTTGTTTGGCGAATCCAGTGGGTTTCAATGGGATGAGGCCTAGGCAATTGGGCAGGCGCTCTCAAAACGGGCAGGCACTTTAAAAACTTAAAGACATTTAAATAGTTTGATATTGGATGACACTTCAAACAAAGTATTTTCAGATGTGTGTGTGTGTGTGTGTGTGTGTGTGTGTGTTGAATGTTATTTGAGATCATCACACTTGCTTGGGTCTTCTGTGTGTGTGCGCTGGTGTCGTTTGAAATTTCGTGCACGAGTAAAGCTCTTGTCACACTGAGTGCAGCGGAACGGCCTCTCTCCTGTATGAGTGCGCCGGTGGCGCTTGAGAGTTCCTAACACAGTGAAACTCTTGTCACAATAAGTGCATTGATACGGCTTCTCTCCTGTGTGAATGCGCTGATGTATTTTCAGATTAGCTTCTTGAGCAAAGTTCTTGCCACACTGAGTGCAGTAGTATGGCCTCTCTCCTGAGTGCATACGCTGGTGTCGTTTGAGATCTCCTTCTTGAATGAAGCTCTTGTCACACTGATTGCAATGGTACGGCTTCTCTCCTGTGTGAATGCGCTGATGTCTCTTGAGATTTCCCATTTCCATGAATCTTTTGTCACACTGAGTGCAGTGGTACGGCCTCTCTCCTGTGTGAGTGCGCTGATGTAGTCTAAGATTCCCCTCTTGAGTGAAGGACTTGTCACACTGTGTACAGTGGTACGGCTTCTCTCCTGTGTGAATGCGCTGGTGTCGTTTGAGATCTCCCACTTGAGTGAAGCTCTTGTCACATTGCAAGCAGGGGTGCGTCTTCACTCCTGTGTGGATGAAGTTGTGTCGATAGAGATCAGACCATTGAGTGAAGCTCTTGCCACACTGAGTGCAGTGGTACGGCTTCTCTCCTGTGTGAATGCGCTGGTGACGGTTGAGATCGCCCTCGTGCATGAAGCTCTTGTCACACTGAGTGCAGTGAAATGGCCTCTCTCCTGTGTGAGTGCGCAGGTGCAGTTTGAGATACGTCTTAACAGTGAAGCGCTTGTCACACTGAGTGCAGTGGTACGGCTTCTCTCCTGTGTGAATGCGCTGGTGTAGTTTGAAATCTCCCTCTCGTACAAAGTTCTTTTTACAATGAGTGCAGTGGTACGGCCTCTCTCCTGTGTGAATGCGCTGGTGTAGTTTGAGATTTTCCATTCGAGCAAAATTTTTGCCACATAGAGTGCAATGGAACGGCTTCTCTCCTGTGTGACTGAGCTGATGTTGTTTGAGACTCGTTTTAGTAGCAAAGTTGTTACCACACTGGGCACAGTGGTACGGCTTCTCTCCTGTGTGAGTACGCTGGTGTAGTTTGAGACTTGTTTTTGTAGTGACGCTCTTGCCACATTGAGTGCAGTGGTAAGGCTTCTCACCTGCGTGAGTGCGCTGGTGTAGTTTGAGATACGTCATTAAAGTGAAGCTCTTGTCACACTGACTGCAGTTGTATGGACCCTCTCCTGCATGAGTGCGTTCATGTAGTTTGAGATGTTCTTCTTGAGTGAAGCTCTCGTCACATAGAGTGCAGTTATATGTCCTCTCTCCTGTGGGAGTGCACGGGTGTCGTTTGAATTGCGTCTGTGAGGTGAATCTCCTGTCACACCGAGTGCAGTGGTACGGCTTTTCTCCAGTATGAAGACGTTGGTGTAGTTTGAGATGTTCCTTTCGACTGAAGCTTTTGTCACACTGAGTGCAGTGGTACGGCCTCTCTCCTGTGTGAATGCGCTGGTGTAGTTTGAGATGGTTCTTTAGAGTGAAGCTCTTGTCACACTGAGTGCAGTGGTACGGCCTCTCTCCTGTGTGAATGCGTTGGTGTTGTTTGAGATTTCGCTTCAGAGTGAAGCTCTTGCCACACTGAGCGCAGCAGTATGGCCTCTCTCCTGAGAGGATGCATTGGTGGGTCAGATTTTCATCTTGATTGAAGCTCTTGTTACATTTCGTGCAGTGATGAGATGTCAGTCCTTTCCCTGTTTTCGTAAAAGAAAAAAAAATATATAGGAAGACAAGTGTTAAACATGACAAAAAAAAATAAAAAAATAAAATAAAATTTGGTTCCTTACTATGCATCCTCAGACAGAACACACATCTTGCTGCTATGACAGCATCATAAATTTAGCTAAACTACTAACAACTCCCTGACTGACAGCTATAAAGATATTGCAACCTCAAAAGTTAAACTATTACTACTTTGAGTGCTTGGGATTCTCTCCCCCCCCCCCCAGAATGTCAGGCTGAATGCTGTCTTACTGTACGTTCAGACCGAAACTCCAAAGAAACGTCGCTTGAGCACAGCAACTAAAACGGCAAATTGACCATAACGTTAGCATTTAAACGTTTGATCCTGCTTCTCTACAGGAGTCAACACCGGTAAATCGACGTCTTGGTTGGTAGTCGCTGAACCGCATCATAGCCCATAACAAAGTGAATCGAAGTTTAACTTGTATTTAACACCCAAGTCGCCCAAGTTTCGTCACCCACCACAACTGCCACTTTTCCCGCAGAAATCGCCTGTCTCCATACAAAGTCAATTACTTCCATCGCCCGTGTCGCCTGAATTGCTAGCGGTGTGTGTTCAGACAACACAACACACGATGCAGGCAACACAAGAGATGGAAGTAATTGACTTGGTATAGAGACTTGCAACAAAGGCAACAACAGCAGCAAGTATAGCGAGCTTCAAAACTTGGGCGTCTTAAACCTATGTAATGACCAATGAAACAGTTTGTCAACTACAAAATTAATAAATCAATTTCCTGCCTTGGTTTGTTTAGAGAAGCAAGATGGAACGTTTGAATGCCTAAAGCCATAGCCCATTTTGCCGCTCCTGTTGCTGTGCCAAGTAACGTTTCTTGGGACTTTTTGGCAACTCTTTGGACATTAATCGTGCACGGTCTGAAAGTACAGTTAAGTGTTTCTGACCAACATTGGCCATCTACAGATAAATCCAGTGAATGCGACTGGTTTACACTTAAAACGCTATTGAAGTAGCTAGCAAATAAAAAGGCCCTTTACCATCTTCTACCACCAAGTTAGCAAACTTAAAAATTCATATTATATAGTGGGGATTGTAAGTTGGGACAGCTTCACCACCTATGTCCTCTGAAGGACATAGAAAGGCCTTGTAGTGTTAAGGACCCTGTTCCTTTAATGAATAAGCCCGATAGATAGATAGTTTATTTTCCGAAAGGACAAATAAACTATCTATCTATCGGGGCTTATTCATTAAAGGAACAGGGTCCTTAACACACATACTTTAATTTTAGTATGTACTCAAATGACAATAAAACCCCCTTGGTTCTTGAGGTGTCTCCTCACCATGAGGCTGTGAATTAGGATTCTTCTCTGGTTCCTTCTCAGGTCTTGCTTGTGTTCTGCAGCAGTCCACCAAAACCACTGATACTCCCTTCAACTGGGTCTGAGACTTGGTGCCTAAAACATATTCATCATGAAAATCATACTTCCAATCACACAAGTATTCAATAACAGTATTACCTCACGCCAAGGAGGTTATGTTTTCGGTCGCGTTGGTTTGTCTGTTTGTCAGCAGGATAACTCGAAAAGTACTGCACGGATTTGGATGAAATTTTCGGACAATGTGTATATTGAGACAAGCTAGAGCTGATTACATTTTTCGAGTTTATGAATAACATAGTCAATCCAAGCAACTTAGTAAACATCAACCCAAGTCTGAGATTCCAATTTGGAATCTAGACTTGTCTGGGCGTTCCAGTGCACTGAGTGGAAGCAACTACTTCCCCAACTTCCCAAACGTGTCATTCATTAACTGAAGGAAAGCTTTGGAGTGATTTCAAGCATAGCCCTGCCGAATGAGCCTACCAAATGTACTAGCTAGCGAATGAAATAACTACTTGGAACAGCACAGACCGAACGCGAACGCAGAAGCGAACAAACACTTTACTTTACTGAATCAATGGATCCTCATAAATCGAAACCAAAAGTAAGAACCGAGGTACCTTTACTCACTCCGGAGCTATCCTTTAAGTTAACCCCAACTGATACCGCAATCTACTGATCTTCTCCTTCCACATGTAATTAAAAGTCAAGTGTAAGACGATAAAAGGTGTCCCGCTGATTGAGCGAGTGTGTTAATGATGTAAGACGATGATGATGTTAATGATGTAAGACGATAAAAGGTGTCCTGCTGATTGAGCGAGTGTGTTAATGATGTAAGACGATGATGATGTTAATGATGTAAGACGATAAAAGGTGTCCCGCTGATTGAGCGAGTGTGTTAATGATGTAAGACGATGATGATGTTAATGATGTAAGACGATAAAAGGTGTCCCGCTGATTGAGCGAGTGTGTTAATGATGGCTAGTAGGGCTGGACTCTGAAATGTCCTTTGCTGGACAATGTGGAGCAACAGATCTAGAAAACTCCTCCTCACCCAAACGACTGCAGTCTCCATACTCTTCATCACCATCATCTTCATCCTCCTCTTCATCTTCAGAGACTGGGGCCTCCAGCAGATTCAGACCATCAGATGGCATCAGTGAAGCCTGAGTGAGAGAAGAGACTTTTAGGAGTTGTGTCCTAGTTTCATGTGTGTGTGTTTGATGCTATGGGGTTGTGTTATTTGTTTTTCCTGGTTTTCAACTTTGCTGTTGTTACAGTTGTCTTTAAACCTTCCCTCTACGCTGGATTTAGGCAACATTTCAATGTGTCGCACTCATTAAACATATATTGCCAGGACGTCACTACTTAATAAATTACATGTACCCGAGGAAAATATGCGTCTGCCTGCAGGTTTTAGGTTTAGATTTGTATTTTTTAATACACGGTGCAAATGGCTTAAAAACACGACGAGTTAATATTCCACAGGAATGTCTTTTAAATCTAAATTGTTAACGTTTCATCTCTTCCTCGAATAAACAAGTAGTTCGCAAAGCAACTTGACCTTGAAACATTCTATAGAACGCAGCTGATGCGCAACAGGTAAACAAAGTAAAGTTCATCACCTGTGTGTGTTCAGGTTTGATGTCTGCAGAGGCGGTCTGATCTGTTGTGAGGTAAACTCCATATCCATGAGGAGTGTGTTCCTCTTTAATAATCTCGACTAGCTGCGGACTCTGGGTGGAGGAGGAGACAGGATGGCTCGGGTCACATGTGGTAGCCGGCAGCATCTGTGGAGTTTGGGGATTAGAATAATCCACCTTAATCTGGTTGTCAAGTGAGACTAGCAGATTAGGACTCTGGTCGTCAGGTGAGACCAGTGGAGTAACACTGTGGACGTCAGGTGAGACTAGCGGATTAGGACTCTGGCCGTCAGGTGAGAACAGCGGATTAAAACTGTGGGCGTCAGGTGAGTCCATCTTATTCTGGACGTCAGGTGAGATTAGCGGATTAAGACCGTGGACGTCCAGGTGAGACAAGCAGATTAACACTCTGGTCGTCAGGTGAGACTAGCAGATTAAGATTCTGGATGTCAACAGGTAAAATCTGAACCAGTGGACTTCCAGGACCTCCAGTGGACTCTACAGGTGAACCAG
This sequence comes from Sardinella longiceps, assembly GCA_027497455.2. Lineage (NCBI taxonomy): Eukaryota > Metazoa > Chordata > Actinopteri > Clupeiformes > Clupeidae > Sardinella > Sardinella longiceps. The sequence goes on from JAODXP020003902.1 coordinate 23,216, forward strand.
AGTGAGCAGGTGAGAGCGCTGGTTTCTGGTGGTCAGGTGAGATCAGCTGTTCTGAACAGACCTGTGGCTCCTCAGCTGCTGAGAGCTGCTCTGATTGGAGAGGAGAGCTGGGTCTCGCCATCTGCTGAAAGACACATTAAATAACAGACATGTGTGTGTGTGTGTGTGTGTGTGTATGTGTATCTGCTGAAAAACACATTAATAACAGACATAATGAATCATAAATCATAAATAAGGCTTTTCAGGCTTGTTCATATATATTTAGATATTTCTATATTTTTATATTTCATATCTGTTTTCTTTTTCAACCGTGTTAACAGACATCCTCCCCTCTCTGAAGGGAGTTTTAAAGTATAGCCATTTGAGGTGGCTAAAACTTGTTTTTATTTATAAACAAAATCTAAATACATTTAGAAAAGTAAGCCTCCGAGCTGCCTATAGGCATGTACAGATACAGTCTCCTATAGTAGCACACACACACACACACACACACACACACACACAAAAGAAGGGCCTATTTCATGATTCATTAAAATAGATAATTTATCCTCCACGTGTTTCTGTAGTTCATCGATCTACAGATACAGTACACACACACACACACACACACACACACACACACACACACACACACACCCTGATTGGCATGTGTCAGTAGGTCGTCTTTCTCCTGCAGGTGTTTCTGTAGTTGATTGATCTTCAGCTGCAGCTGATTGTTTGTCTCCACCTGCTCACTCAATATGTGTAGAATCTCCGTCTCTCTCTCTTCCAGACGGCGAATCAGCACACCGAGCTCTCTGTTCTTTACTACTTCACACTGATTGAGACACACACACACACACACACACACACACACACACAGCGACACTGCCCATGTGTAAAGGTTCTCTCATTCTGCCCCCATGTTTAAGTCACATATGGTACCTTAGCTAGAATACTGAGGCAAGATAATATAAAACAAGACGACCCTTTCTTAAAGTCGCATTAGATCCTTTAGTTAGGACACTGATAGCCTGGTCATACCCAGCCCCTTAAGCCTGCAAGGCCGCACACCGGTTCCGACAGCATTGCAGAGCTCTTTCGAATTCCGACAATTTTGCCTAGCACCTAGCACAGTAGCCGGTGAAATTAACATTGGATGTCAATGGGCGGCTCCGACAAAATAGACCTGAATCGTAATTCACAACCGACGGCGGAAGACATCGGTGCTGGTGTGCGGGGTTGCATTGAAAACAATGGAATCGAATGTTAGAAGCAGAGTGCTGAGCACTGTGTCGGAACCGGTGTGCGGTGGCCTTTAGTCTATATCTCTCTTCTTACCAGGGTCAGGGATCTCGCTTGTTGAGAAACAATTGCTTGCTGGAGATGTTTAAATTCAAAACTATTGGCCTTGACTGACAGCCTATCGTATTCTCGCTGTGCATTCCTTAAAGGAATGTACCGGAGTGAATTCAAGCATAGCCCTGTTGAAAGAGCTGGTTAAATGCGCTGGTTCGCGAGTGGAACAAAATAATTTGGTACAGCACAGACCGAACACGAACACAGAAGTGAACAGGCACTTTACAATGAATCAATGGGACCTGACTATTGGAAAGCGAAAGTAAGATCTGAGGTTACATTGACTCAATGTAAAGTGTTTCGCGTTCGCGTTAGGTCTGTGCTGTTCGAAATTCTTTCATTTCATGCAAAATATATTGCTGTTGGAAGGCTCGTGCAGCAGGACTATGCTTGAATTCACTCCGGTGCACTTTGGAGCAACTCTGTTGTATGAAACGTGCTATACAAATAAACGTGACTTGACTTGAATTCACTCCGGTGCATTCCTTTAAGTATGCTGATTGACTCGGGGTCGATGTGAATAAGTGGAGTCCGGTGCATTCCTTTAAGTATGCTGATAGACTCTGGGTGGATGTGAATAAGTGGAGTCCCAGACCGCTGTACGGAGAGAAGGGCTGATTATGACCAGGCTAGGGTACTGAGGGTTCTGTTGTCTTCATTTACCCCTGAGGGGCAAAAAGACGAGTGGGCAGATTATATGCTCCAGTATTCTCTTACCCTGTGTGTGTGTGTGTGTGTGTGTGTGTGTGTGTGTGTGTGTGTGTGTGTGTGTGTGTTTACCTGTAATGCTTGTGTGATGCATTGTGTGGCTCTCTCCAAGTCCTTGCAGATTTGCTGATGACCAAGGTCCATGTGCTGAACAATGTCGCCCATCACACACACACACACACACACACACACACACACACACACACACACACACACACAGGTTGAGAAAGTAAATTAAAGGAATTTGCTATATTTAGTGTAGTTAATGCAATCTGGCGTTGAAGATTTTATTTCATCCTAGACCTAGAACATCCTAAAAAGAAGTTAACATCCTAAACTTCTTGGCAATGTCAGGGGGGCCCAGAGAAAATGTTAATATTAACATCAATATTTGAGGAGCCCAAAAATATTTCTTGTCATAGGGCCCAAAATTTCTAGAAGCCAGGTGTAGAAATCAGAGGCCTTGTAACACTCTGGTTAGGCTACACTAGCATGAGTATAGTTCACTGTTATATGGGTTTAGATAGAAAATGACCACATTTCACCTTCCATCGTTCTTATCACTTGTAACTGCAGAAGAGTTTAATTAAATTGAAATGGGAGAAATAACGTTACCAGTGAGTAAGATGTTGAGTGATAAGGCAATGCTAACGATAAGTTAGCTGATCTGAAGCTTATAAAGTTAACGTCACTGTCTGACAGAGAGAGAAGTAACGTTACTGGACGAACTGAAACTAAATTAATCTGTTATTTAACTCGAGGGGAGGCAGACAATGAGTTAAAAAAAAATAATGCGTATCGTTATTCCTTTATGGCGGTGCCCTTACTTAACTTATAAAGTTAGAGTAGGCAACGGAAGTAATGTGATCTAAAGATGTGAGCAACAAGTTAACGTTATCGTACAACCCCAGGTTCTGAACAACATATGAAATCTTCGAAAACGGACTGGCACTTGAGAATTATCGTTAACGTGACCCATACATATCAAAAGAAGGGTACCATTATGCCCACCTTCTCGCTTTCCATGTTGACATCTGACGGCCGCACAATAACTTTATGGCAGAGAAACAAAGCTTCAAGGATCCTTGTTGATGGATTGATAACGATTGACGCTTCCGCCTTGAGATAACGCTAGATTTCCGTCACATATTTCTTGTCAACGACGATGACTTTTACATGCAAAACTGGTCTTCAAACGTTATGTGGAAAAAGTGATTACAATCTTATCAACACAATTCACCTCTTAAACATCGGTGAAATGAGCATCCTTTGCGTGTGAAAGGGAAAGGGCTTGTTAGAGTTTGTTTCGTTTTTCTTCTTCTATTGTTCTCGTTACATGTTTTAGTCGCGCGAATGAGCGTACTGCCATCTAGCGTACAGGATGAAAATGGTATTGGGCCTAGATAGACCAGTGGAAGTCAAACTGGGGTACGAGTACCCCTAGTGTAGCCTGACATAGCCCGACCATAATACTGCTGTTCATCCGTATTCATGGTCTGGAGGTTCTTTAACCTGGCGCGATTATACTGCGCGGGGGGGGGGGGGGGGGGCATTCACCTTTGGTTTGAAACAATTGGACAGCTCGTCTAATCAGCGTCGCTTATTGGCCGGTAGACTCTCTACCGATATAAACACGCCCAAGAGGACCGTTCCCAGACCATGGATACGTATGAACATTCGTATTATGGGGCGGGCTATGTCAGGCTACCCCTGGGGGTACTTGGAGGGTTTCTAGGGGGTACACAAAACTAATCTGTGAATGGGTTCTCAGTTCTCGCCAGCATAAAAATAATATAGAGAAAGATCTAAAAACTATCACCAATACCCCCTTTTGCTATTAAATTGTATGTATGTGTTCACATTTTGTTAATTCAGCAATAATTGAGCAAAAATCTCAAGGTGTTTTTGGTGCGGGGGTACTCGGTAGGACCAGGGTGTCTCAGGGGGTACGCGACAATTAAAAGTTTGGGAACCACTGCAGAATTTGAAGTTGAATAAAATAGAATTTATTCAACTTAAACTGGGCATCAACTCAAATAACCTTTTTTGATGCTGGAACTGAAATGCTTTTCATTCATAAGGTGGCATTTTGACTTAACTTCTATTTTCCTTATAGACACATTTAAATCAAGGCACAACCAATGACAATATATAGAGGGCAACAGATATCAGATGGGTGTGGGGTGTGCAACACCTTCCTTACATCAAAACAGACACATAAACACATTTTAGGTTATTGTCTGACTGTCTGAGGTTTCCTCATGGTAATGACGCAGGTCTCTCTCTCTCTCTCTCTCTCTCTCTCTCTATCTCTCTCTCTCTTTCTGTGTGTGTGTGTGTGTGTGTGTGTGTGTGTGTGTGTGTGTGTGTGAGGTGTGCAAAACCTTCCTTACATCAAAACAGACACATGCATGTTTCTTTAGGTTATGTCTGTCTGACTGTCTGAGTTTTCTCATGGTAATGAGGTTTTGGGCTCCCACATAAAAAAGATGGTCGTGTTCTGAAATGTGATTTCAGAAACACACCACACACACACACACACACACACACACACACACACACACACACACACACACACAACAATTGGTGGTATGAAAGCACAGAGGTGCATGCAGCCACCAATTGTGTGTGTGTGTGTGCGTGGGTGCGTGTGTGTGTGTGTGTGTGTGTGATGTCTGGCTCCAAGTAATCACTGCATATCTCCTGCAGCCCAGCAGGTGTCTCTCTCTCTCTCTCTCTGTGTGTGTGTGTGTGTGTGTGTGTGTGTTGACTGGCTCCTGGTGATCTCCTGTAGCCCAGCAGGTGTGTGTGTGTGTGTGTGTGTGTGTGTGTGTGTGTGTCCACTTCTATCCATTAAGTCCATTATTAGGCTACATTATATGGTTACACCCAGCTATCCCGTCTCTTAACTGATGAACTACACAGGATTGCTGGTTACTGTTTATTAAGTCCATTATTAGGCTACATTATATCGGGACACCCGCTATCCCGTCTCTTAACTGATGAACTACACAGGATTGCATGGCTACTGTTTATTAAGTCCATTATTAGGCTACATTATATCGGGACACCTGTTATCCTGTCTCTTAACTGATGAACTACACAGGATTGCTGGTTACTGTTTATTAAGTCCATTATTAGGCTACATTATATCGGGACACCTGTTATCCTGTCTCTTAACTGATGAACTACACAGGATTGCTGGTTACTGTTTATTAAGTCCATTATTAGGCTACATTATATCGGGACACCTGTTATCCTGTCTCTTAACTGATGAACTACACAGGATTGCTGGTTACTGTTTATTAAGTCCATTATTAGGCTACATTATATCGGGACACCTGTTATCCTGTCTCTTAACTGATGAACTACGCAGGATTGCTGGTTACTGTTTATTAACACTTTGAATGCCAGAAACGTAATATGCCGTTATTACTTGTCATGCGTTGAGTGCCAAAACGTAATGTTACGTTTTTGCCTTTTTTTTAATTTACGAAAATAGAAACCCTCACACAGGTTATATATGATTTTTGGAACTCTGTGATAAATAGAACTGAAATAAATTACGATCGGAAACTCATAAAAACTCACGATCTGCACATTTTGTCTGGACATTTTCACATCACAAGGCAGCATTTGATTACTATTGCAGCATTCGTGTCAAATAATGCACGTCATGTCATGTTGTCCTTTCGCGGGTTCGTCACTAGGTGGCAGTCTCACCACAGGCATGATTCGGCTTGTGTCACTCCTCGAAACTTGACAGAGAACACGCCATCATAATCATAAAAGAAGCGATATCTCCTTTTCTAGAAAAAAACAAGGATTTTGATGAAAACTACCCACTGTTTAGCTTGGGATTTCTCAGGAACGGAGGCATGTAGAAATAAACGGTTTTCACCCACTGAGAGCTCAGAGTCTTACCTTTCAAATGACCCATAGTATGTGTCCATAGCTATAACACAGAATACGCTGTGGCTCTATAAAAATAGGCAACAGTGGCCTGGATTGCTGGCACTCTGGGCCAAAGCTTGTTAAAAACACCTGGCATTCAAACTGTTAAGTCCATTATTAGGCTACATTATATCGGGACACCCGTTATCCCGTCTCTTAACTGATGAACTACGCAGGATTGCTGGTTACTGTTTATTAAGTCCATTATTAGGCTACATTATATCGGGACACCCGTTATCCCGTCTCTTAACTGATGAACTACGCAGGATTGCTGGTTACTGTTTATTAAGTCCATTATTAGGCTACATTATATCGGGACACCCGTTATCCCGTCTCTTAACTGATGAACTACGCAGGATTGCTGGTTACTGTTTATTCGCCCTCTACTCATATTATATTATTTATATTTATGGGCATGGGTATGAGTATTTATTAGACTATGTATGATCTAGCTTCAGTGGAGGTGTATTAGTCTAGATCAGTGAGTCTCAAAGTGTGGTCCGCGAGCAAGCTCAAGTGGTCCGCGAGTTGATTACCATAAAGATATGTGAATTTAGCCTGTGTCATTATTTGAAGGCCAAATATTAGTTTTTCACTGAATATAAGACAGACCTTTTATTAAAGCATTTGAAGTGCCTACTCTATAAATGACTTGCTTAAAGGGTAGCTGAATGTGACTTGGTGATGAGGGCAGGTGGTCGCTGAAAAACATTTTTTGGGGGGCAAAACACACACACACACACACACAAGGTCGTGACAGACAGTTCTCAACCACCACACTTTAAGAGGCCCGGTTTTATTCTAGGGGGATTCCAATGAGGAAGTTGCATAACGTTACGCTTCACTAGTGGAAGTGCCTATCAAATAGATGCATTTTGTCGGTCTCGTTGGTTTGTCTGTCTGTCTGTTTGTTTGTTTGTTTGTCAGCAAGATACCTGTGCCTTGTGATTGTCCTGTGTGTGTTTCTACCTCTCACCTGTCCCTTGTGATTGTCCTGTGTGTGTTTCTGCCTCTCACCTGTCCCTTGTGATTGTCCTGTGTGTGTTTCTGCCTCTCACCTGTCCCTTGTGATTGTCCTGTGTGTGTTTCTGCCTCTCACCTGTCCCTTGTGATTGTCCTGTGTGTGTTTGTGCCTCTCACCTGTCCCTTGTGATTGTCCTGTTGGTTCCCTGTGTCTCAGCCCCTTACCTGTCCCTTGTGATTGTCCTGTGTGTGTTTCTGCCTCTCACCTGTCCCTTGTGATTGTCCTGTTGGTTCCCTGTGTCTCAGCCCCTTACCTGTCCCTTGTGATTGTCCTGTGTGTGTTTCTGCCTCTCACCTGTCCCTTGTGATTGTCCTGTGTGTGTTTCTGCCTCTCACCTGTCCCTTGTGATTGTCCTGTTGGTTCCCTGTGTCTCAGCCCCTTACCTGTGCCTTGTGATTGTGATTTTTTTGATTTCTTTGCTGAGTTTTTGTTTCTAGTCTTGGTTGTCTGGTAAAGCAGAGAAGCCTTTAAGGAACTCTACATGTTTTGTCCTGTACAGTTGTGCTATTGCAGCTCATTAAAGTGGATATTGAATGAATTAAATGAGTATTATCTCCCTTCAGAACGCCATTCTCTTCTCTGATTGGCTGCTAGGTGACCATTATTCCCAGATAACTGGCTACTTTGGAAGTAGTTCCAAAAAATACCTCCTCTAATAGCTGATTACCGTTCCATATGAATGCCTTTCAGAATGGTAACTATAACAATAAGCAGCCTTGTAGATCTACTCAAACCGAACAGGTTAGCTTCTTTTAAATTTGAGTTGCATATTTCTTTTACGTTTTATACGCTTCTTCAAATATACGAGAGATAGATGGATACGGGAGATAAGCGGGATAACGACCTCCGAGGTGAGCAATTCTTCATTAATAATTGGCTTGGCCGAATAACTCCGTCTCCGCGCGTCGCCGGAGTTCTAGATTCCACCTCGCCAATTATTAATGAATAACTGGTCACCTCGTCGGACGTTATCCCTTACTTGTACCTTGTTCTCTGATAAGATCAAGTGATATTTTACAAACCTAATTAAAAGCTCATATTTGTTCTAAGTCGCCCATGTTTTATTGGCTATTTCTAAATCTAAGATTTCCATATGAAAGAGGGAAGAACCATGCCTCATGTTCATGATAGCTCTTTCACCATGCACAACCTCTCTTAATTCAACAAAGACAATGTAAAAGTAGTTTTCCATTGTATGTCTCCTTTAGGGGGTTTCACACTGAACACGCTTTTCCGCTTGTAAAACGCGAGTATTCTGAAAAATGAGCGACAAAAACATGCGAGGTCGAAAATGATAAATGTACGTCTTGTTGCTATGACAGCTAGATTTGGCTAAACCGCTAACTCCCCGACTTAGCTATGACTGGCAGCTAGGCAACGGGCCCATTGTTGAAGAAAACGCGACCTCAAAAGTTAAACTATTTTCAACTTTGAGCGCTTGCGTTTTTTAGTCGCTTGCGTTTTTACTTGCGCGAGGCGCGTAGCAACGGTCAAGTCGCATCGTTCCATAGGGAAACAATTGAAATCGAGCGCCTGGAGGTGAAAAAAGCGTGTCAGTGTGAACGGGCTCTTAAACTTCAACATCTATCCTCTTTGTCCTGGTGTCTGCATCCTGGTCCAAATCTACATCCTGTGACACAGACACTCCGTTCCCAAACAACATTCATACATAGCTGATGACTGACTTTGTTTATTTAGTTGTTTTTTTGGTTTGTTTTCTGTGTTCGTTTGTATTTACTTAAGAAACAAATACAGTACATATTTTGGTTGAGAAAACCAACCTCTCGCCTCCACCCCTTGTTTTGCAACCTCCAATAAAGAGAATAAGTATAAAAAAAAGACCCCCACAACACACACACACACACACACACACACACACACACACACACACACACACACACACACACACACACACAGGCATAAGGTAATACCAAGTATGGTGTCCTTGAGTGTACAACAAGAGCAGTAGGAAAAAATAGACAACTAAACAAATAAAGAACTTGGACAAATTACTTTGTGTATTTAGTGTTTTTATTTTTGTCATCCTTCATGCATCACTATTCACTATAGACAGGAAGAGACTAGCAGTATCTAAAAACAACTCTGTGTGTGTGTGTGTGTGTGTGTGTGTGTGTGTGTGTGTGTGTGTGTGTAGTGTCATTGTTGATCCTTCATGCTTCACTATTCACTATAGACAGGGAGAGACTAGTGATAGCTAAAAACAACTCTGCGTGTGTGTCTGAGTTTGTGTGTGTGAGTAA
>JAODXP020003904.1:0-36954 GCA_027497455.2 Sardinella longiceps
ATGAGCCATAAAATCCGGACATAGCGTGGGTGAAGCTGTTCACACTACACCCGAGTGGTTGACGTGAGTTGGGGACAGATTTGGAGGGGCGGGCTGCGCCCATTCACACACTATAAAATGCATGGCTACAGTCTAGGATAATGATGATGACCCTCCAAGCTAAAACCAGTTAGATTTACATATTTTCTTTGTTCAAAATTGCTAAATTTAATATTGACCATGAAATGACGGAGTTATGGATGTTAAGATGTTACAAGTCAGAAGAGGGAAGAAATATGACCATGGATTAGCATTGTGACGAAGGTTCATAGGCTAACATTAGCATTATGCTATCAATGAGCTCGTTCATCTACTACCACCAGTCTAGCTCTGACCTGGCGCACCCGTTTAACATCCAGACGTTGTACTAGTACAGTACAGTACTGTGCAAACAACCTGTTCATCGTCTCAACTTCTTCAATTCTAATTTACTAAACTCATCACTGTATCTACTAAGTAGGTCCCCCTGCTGGACACTGTCATTATTACATATCAACACATCCCCCCCCCCCCACCCCCACCTTCTTTGAAGATATTAACCAAATATTGCCTTAAAGGCAATACATGGAGAGTCTATCCCAGTTAATGTGCATGCAAATGAAAAATTTCAAGCTAATAGGGACACACGGAATTAATAGTGGTGGTTAATTATGAGAAAGGACAAGCTTTTTTGATATTGAACAATAAAAGTGTTACACATTGTACCTTTAACATTTGATGCTATCATTTAAAACATCAGTCTTCACATTTGCAACGCAAACTTAAGATTTCACATTGCATCACATTTTTTTGTTGTTTTTTACAGGAACCTTGAACATTCAGTCTAGTCTTTTTACAGATTATTTTATGCTCAGATCTCCTCAAAAGGTGACTCTTTTAACGATGTTGCAGATATACACCCCTTCCCTCTCCCTGTCTTTCTGTCCACCACTGCGCCTCTTCACAATGTTCTTTTTCTCCTCCCCCCTCTCTCAACCCTGTCCGACAGTCCATGTCGATTTCAGTTCTGCTTCTTTAATGTGACCAGGCCTGGCTGGTTATTTCAGGGTGTGTCAGGTTTGATTGTGAGCGCCATTGTAGTGACCACACACATAGATTATAGCCACCCACACACATAGACAACCATTGTTAGTGTTACACTCAGCGTTCCAGTTTCATCCAAGGAATAATACAAACCTAGATATTGCACATACTCTGACCTAGAGCTATAGCACAGAAAGTACTAAAATAAAATAGAAAAGATAAAAAAGTATTGTGCATGAATGCTACATAAAAGCCCCCCCCCCTCCCCAATTAACACATATAAAAAATCTTCATAAAAATACAGTAATGCCCCCCCCCCCCCCACACACACACACGCACGCACACACACACACACCATCAAGACCTGTTATTTAGAGAGAATGGGACAGAGACTTGTTTGTTTTTGTGAGGAGTGGAGAAGAAAAGAACAGAGATAGAGAGATAGATATAGATTCTTTATTGTCCCATAGGGATATTCTTTTTCACACATCAGTCAGCAGCATGTAACATTCAACGTTCATGTATGACCATTTCTTTTGTTTTGTCAATTTTGAGCTAGAAAGGAAATAAAAAAGAGAAAGAAATGTCCCAATTGTTCCCCGGCTCTTTTTTTGTGGTTGTGGTTTTGGTGTTTTGGTTTTGGTATAGTTGTGCGTAACTTGTGATTCATTCTGATTGAGTTCTGTTGGGGATAAACCACATTCAAGTTCTGTAGCTTAGAAGAGCTAAATAAAGATCTGACTTGCTGCCTGTGGTCTTTTTCAGAAGCTGTTTGATGATGTGCACTCCCTCAGATTTGCCATTCGCCTGAGCATGCTGAGGACTTGATGTGACATGATGGAAACCATACTGATTTGCAACCTGTTGCCACTCTTTGCAGTTGTAACAAGGCAGAGACTCAACTACCATGTTGATGGGAGTTTCAATCATGGAGATATTAAAAGGGAACTATGCAAACTTTTTTAGTTCAATTTACCTTTATTTAGCAGCTTCTAGAGTCATTGTGATGATTGTACAACAGTTTTTAGGTCTGTTTCGCCTCGCTCTAGCTCTTCTCGGCGGAGAAACTGAATATGCAAGATTGGTCAATGTGGAATGCTAGGCTAGTGTATTCAGCCAAAATTTACCAAAAGTTTCAGTTGTCAAAATGGCGTTTCATTTTATTAGGTCAATTAGGCCCTGTGTTAAGTGGCCTTCAAATTAGCATACGTTTTCAGCTTCGAATTTCGCAACAGTCCCCTCCGATGCTGGACAATACATGTCTTTCATCCGGAGCTCTCAACCAAAGATTCTAGAGTCTAGGGCACTCTAGAATCTTAGCTCTCAACAGAGGGGGGAAATGGCGGTGAATTGATAGTTCATGTAACTTGCACTGTAACCTGTATTAAGCCGCCTTACACACTTAAGAGCTAACAAAATACATTTCTATTGTGTTTGACAGTTGCAAAATGTTAAAATATAGTGCGAGTTCGCTGATATTGAAACATTTCTAAACAATGTTTATGGCCGTTACCTAGCAACGCACTCTACCGTTGGCTCTGACGTATCAGAAACTGTCAGGCGAGTTAAATTTTTTTTAACACATCTGGAGCCCTGTCGGATTTGCACCGCAGTTGTTCGGACCCCGTTCGCATGCGGTCTCCGTATCCTCATAGGAAATGAATGATTTGCGGTCGTTAGGTTGTCGTACCTACGGACTCAAAACTATGCAATGTGTTGGTGGCATTACTAATGAGATGAGGGCGGCACACACCTATGTTGTTGATGTTCATTGGATGTTGATGCATGTGAAAAAAAAACACACGTGGACGCGCAGCACACTTTAACTCTGGCCCTAATCTGAACCCATTGGTAGCCCATATTCGGCACTTTGTTGAGAGTTTTGATAGAGCAAACCTCTGTAAGTTGACCAAGAGCTCAGTGAATATTTTTAGGCCAAATTCTCATGGCTAGATTATGAGAGCCAGACAGTGTGTACTTCCTCTAATCAGTTTGTAGAGAAATGAATAGTTTGCGACCATATGCTTCATGAGATTTCTTGAGCAATGTGAAGGGAACATGATTGAAAGTGTTTTTGTCTAACAATATGGTACTAACAAACCAACAAACAAAAACAAACAAAAAATAGTAATCAATTTAAAAATAAATACTAACAATAATCATATGAAATCATCATCACAAGAATATCAAATCTGAGTGTAAACAATGTTAGTTTATCATACATATAATCTAAACTGTGTGTGGAGTTTTTGTAATCATCATTGTTAACAAATGTCATTTATCATTCATATAAACTGTATGTTTGAGTTTTGGAAATCAAAATGTAAGAACATATCCCATGAAACTGATTTTTACTTGCGTAATCATCATCTGTATGTTATCATTTAACCTTATATGGTAAAGATCATTATAGCTGGTGTTTCTAAAGTGTAATTGTCTTTGTACTTCCTGAATTGTGTGTGTTTCCTGAATCGTGTGAACGAGGGGGTGTTAATTGTGGGTGTTAATTGTTCGAAATCCATAGGCCACAGACAAATCATCTACAGTCCAATTCACCATTTGTCACAACAGTATAGACAGGGGTGGAATTAAATAGCAATATTCTATTTAATGCTCCTAACAAACGTCCAGGCATCTGGATAGCCTAGGCAATTTATTTTTCTTGTTCTACGCTGAGGTAAAAACGTTAAAATACGCTTGGAAACAGAAAAAAAGCTGATTGAGCATGTTGGCTACATCATGCAGTTAAAAGACACTTTGATTATTCTGAATTTAGCTGAACTTTTTTTTTATTATCTAGCCCGAACCTATTTGGAAAACCTGCGTGTTTTTATAGGCCTACTGTAGCCTATGCTTTCATGAAGATGCATTGCAAGATGCATGTCAAAAGATTCCAATTTTGCCACTACAGAAAAACAACAACAACAAAAAAAAAAACAGCGTAGGTTGGGAAAAGAAATAGCCACCCAAAACATTCAATGCATGCCTGTCCTTGACAGTTGCCTATAGCCTATGTGTGGATAAAAAGTATCAGAAGTTAGGGACAATCTAGGTGCGCAATGCAAGGTAAGATTCCGCCCCCCCCCTCCCCAAGTTTCATGTGACTAAGTTGTGTTAGAGCTGGATGAGTTGATGGATAGTATCGTGGTTGTGTACCCTACAAGAATGTCACCATATAATCACAGCGAAACTGGCAACTGAGAGCATTACCGTAGACTAATATAGCTTAATTTGTGTGGCTACCTTTTTGTTTAAAATGAATAAATAAATAAAAATGAAAAAAAGGCCACCTCATTGCACTGATATACGCCTTTGAGTTGAGTTAAAACTACTATTCTTTTGTCAACTGAATTGGCCTCACCTAGAGCTATGGCACCTAGTAACAGGTGGCATAGCCTTTAACAAGGAACTGAAATAGAATTCCATAAGATTTGCTGAAATATATAGGTTCAGAGCCATAGAGCTCTCTCTATCATCTCTATGGCTCAGGTTATATCATACAAATCTGTTTTAGGTTTATTAAAGAGAGGTCAAATGCACTTCCATGATGAAGTTTGTTATAGCAGCAATATTTTGCAATTCTGCATGTGATTTAGATAATTATACAAAGCATGAAAAAGTCTTTTAAAAAACATCTAAAGTCTACCACCTCCCTTCTCTGATATTGGGCTGTCAATGTACAGTAGGTTATTCTGAATTTAGTTATTTCCTTGACATTGAGAGACAATTCAATCATAGCTTGGATTTAACTGCTAAACAGTTGATTATGCATTATGTAATGCCGTTTTTATCACTCTCTCAACAAAAGACTCATGGTTTTCGTCCACTGTCCATCTGTTTTCGTCCACTGTCCATCTATTAAAATGTTAGAATACCTAAAACCTAAAATACCTCAAATGTACAGTATTTAAAATAAAATAAAATTAATTAATTAAATTCTTTTTTTTTCCGAAGAAAGTTTAAAATTTCAGATTTAATGTTTGATTTGTTACTGGTAATCAGTTTCCAGTATAGGCTAATGTTTTGAGTCCACTGAGCAGCTGGGGTTTACAGTGTGTTTTTAACACTCACACTCCTGTATAGGCCTACTGTACCTTAGGCTACCTTCAGGAATGAACCTACTCTGCTTACATTAGCAACACTTTGATAAAATACAAAAGCTGAACCAAAGCTGGCAGTGAGATGAGAATTCCTGTTAATAGTCTTAAGGCTCATTTCCAGTATTTTACCACATCTGATATGTGCAGTGAAAGAGGCATACAATCATTTCCTGGATTGTAGGCCTACCACATCTGATATTAATGAGGCACAGTAGCATAATCAGAAACAAGAGTTTACTTTATGCAAAGAGTTTACTTTATGCAAATACTTTTGGTTAACTTAACATAAAAACTTATGAGTTGTGATGCCTCTATTATACATTATGGGTTGATTGGCATTAGTTTAAACTCTGACTTGTGCATCTGTGCAGAGATGGGAAATGCAACTTTTGTGTCCTGGGTTAAGTCCAAGTGTCATGGAACTATTTGTGTCAAAAAATAGTAGCAGAAACCTGTACTGTTCCTGCAGAGACGAATTAAGGTATACAGGGGCCCCTAGGCTACAGCTGTCTGTGGAGCCCCCATGTGGAGCTCCCAGTTCATTACACCTTGTATACAGTGGCTAAACTTTGTGGCTTAACAGACCAATGTATTTTTACTTTTAAGATAATATTAGTAGGAGTAGCCTAAGCCTAGTAGTAGTAGTAGTAGTAGTAGTAGTAATAATAACACTTTTCTTTATTGACAATTAAATAGCAACAGCAACTGTACACTAAATAAGCCAATGCACATTAGACAGCATTGCATCAGCTTACATTCACCATCAAGAACAAAATACAAGAGGCAACATCCAGATGCAGCAGCTATTGCACCATAACACTACACTTCCTGTGTTCCTAGAAAGTTCCCATTATCAGATTTTGAAGATTGTCCAGGTTAAATGGTAGCCTGACACGCCAGACTATATCATAAGAATGTATAGTCTGAAGACCACTGATAGACTGCACCTCAATGGAGGGGCGGGTGATTGCGTTGTCTTTCAAACTGCCTCTTCATGTAATAGGCTAGCTTTCCGGCCAGTGGTACCAGCTGGTATATCAAACTTTTCACGTAGCCCGTCGGTAAAGAGATCTTTTTCAGGACGAAAAACTTCAGTGCACTTTCTTGTTTCACTTTCAAAGAAAATGACAAGTGCAATTAGTCCAAAACTAAAGCCAAAGACGATTCTGCTCTGGTTTGAGCAGGGCTGTCGTCATCGTACAAAGCCCGCCTTACGATTTCCTGTACACATACCGCGCTGTGATTGGTTATCCGCCACCAGAGGAAGGATACAACGGGTTTCTATCAGTGCACCTCTAGACGTATCTGCTGTGCAAATTTAAATTTGCTACCGCTAGGGGTACGTCTAGAGTTCTAGGCTAGTTAAATGGCGGGTTTAGCGTGATATTTATTTTTATGGTGGTTTCCCTTCTAGTGTGCTGTGGTCACGTGTGATTACCTTTTCAAGTTGGGGATGTCCTAGGCTAAAGACTTGCTCTCCCTGCGGTAGGCCCCCAGCCCAGACTTTCCCTCTCTCTTCCCCTTCTCTTTCCATTGAGGTGGTACGCATATTTGTGTTTCTGTGTGTCGCATGCTTTTTCTACATATATATTTTTATATCTTCTTCTCATTAAATGAATTTCATATATGGAAACATGCTTCTTGTCTTGAGTGTTCAACGAATCTGTGTGCTTTAAACAACCTATGGGTACTATTTTACACCTCTAAAAGGGGAAATTGGTCTAGATAAATCTAGTGGCGTAGTCCGAACATTATAATACCACTCTCTTGCTACACATACAAATTAAAGAAAGGAGAAATTAAGTTTTCTGAACCAAAAAATGTTCTGAAGAAAAAAGGACTAGACACTTATCTGCTGGATGATGGAAGGACCTGCGTCCTCCTGCCAAGACACGCCCCGTGGACAAAGACACGCCCCTCGCGTGAAAGACACACCTATACAACGACTGACCAATCTCAGCAGCGGCCACACGAACTGCTGTAGCGTGATGACGTAATGCGTAGGATTGTGATTTCCTACTGAAATCGGGGAGTAATTTTCCAACGTAGCCCAGAGAAGTGTAAAAATTAACAAAATCATAGTCTTGTAATGTGCACTGTATGTGCTTTTTCTTTGTGCTGTTGAAGTTTATTTGTAAGCAACTTTAGACCAATTTACCATGACAGACGCTCTTCCGGGTGGCAAAAGCCCAAAGTTGTCAACCAAACACTAGTCAAAAGCATACATCCTCCTTCACCAAATATGCATTTTCTTACAAAACCTGTATATTTCACATTCAACAGTCATTTCTATCGCATTTATAGTATCCGTTTACAAAAACATAAATGCCGAACTTATTAATTTGTGACCGAGTTTACCGACATATCTCTTCCTAACCTGGCCGTATGGCAAGCATGGCAGACCGGCGCCGGTCTGTTTGCTACCTCGGTGGGTGTTAACAGGCATGGAGTTTGGACGCACAACGGGTATATTTTCTGGTCACAAAACATACGTGTTCAGAATGAACGGTCATCATTCCTTCTCTCTTTTTAACAAACTAAAAACTCATTAACGCCAGACTTATTGGTTTCAGACAAGTTTTCCCTGCTCGATCTGCTAAGCTAACCTAGCATTGTAGCTAGCTAGCAAGCTAAACCAGCGCAGGCACCCCTGTTTATAACGATTAGCCTAATTCGGTTGCTAAGTGGGTAACAGGTGTATCGTATAACATAACAAGTTTATTTGCTGGTTATAAAACCTATGTCTTTAGATTTAACAGTGAACAGTTATTATCTCATTATACAAAATAATAAGTCATACAGGCGAATTTATTAATGTAAGACCGGCTTTCCCTGAATGTATTCACGTCAATGGGGTACTGGCTGTTGACCAGTTTAAGAAATCTTCGGACTGGAGTCGTACACGAGAACAGCCGAAATGGGTGTGACGTCAGACGCCGTTGTGAATCAGACCAATCAGGGCCGACTTAATACACGCCCCCTTTTTGCAAGACACGCCCCCTCAAAATACACGCCCCCGTCTTGCAGGACGCAGCCGGACCCTACTCGAAAATGCGGCGCTGAAGCAAAACCAATCACACCATTCTTTCCTCTGACGTTATGTGACGCGAAGGGAATTGCTTGAATAGGACTGAGAGCTGTTTAGACGGTGGGCCGAGGGCGTTTTTCGTGTTGTTTTGAAAAAAACATCAGAAGAGTAGACAAGTTTTCATCTGTGATATAAACAAATGGTATTAAGCCTAACAAAATTTGTTGGCAGCTCTAGTTTGATCATATTTCGTCAAAAACAGTAGGTTTTAATCGTTATTTTCCTTGGGCATATGCAAGGAAATCTATAGGTATAACCCAATCAAATGTCGGCATTTTGAGTCCTTGGAAAAATCAACCAATCGAGTAAGAGTTCAATAGGACCCGCCTCGGAATGTAAACACCAGCTAAGCAGCAATGTCAGAAAACGCTGCAAAATCCCCTTCAGATGGCTTATTTTAGATCATAGAACTTCAGATAATAGTTGTCAACCCACTTTTTGTATAAATCTTACCTTGTTCCTGTCTGGGCATGCTGCAGAATATTGACTTTATATCCAACGGTGAAATTCTTAATAACAAACATGTCATCTGCTATAGTGTAGCCTAGCTATCAGCAGCAGAGGTTGAAGCAAATCGTAGGCTATCACTTGTAAGTGTAGCGGCTGTACTCTTCTTTGCGTTGTGTGTTAGGCTACATTTCATTAACTCTGTTACATAAGCAAACAGTTGGCTTACAAACAATCGTTGTTACTAAAAATTACAATAAAATTGACGCTGGAACCATTGTCAGAATCTCTTCAACTTCAGGTCTTAGGAGAGGTTCGGTTATCATTAAGGTAGTGCTTGCACATTATAAATAACAATGTTTCTTCACAATCTTTTCGTTGACCACAGAAAATGTGTATAATATCCTAATCCTGATTGAACAGCAGAACTAGAAAGATTCAGTACATTTATTTGTCACATCATGCGTTCAGGTACAAAGAGCAGTGACATGGAGAAAATATATCTGTCAAAAATAGCTAACTTACATAGATGTCATTATACTAAACTAAACTGAATGACAATCACCAAGATAACATTACGGACATTAGTTTAAAGTGTACAGGGCATTGTATCGGTGTGTTGTTCGATATATTAAGTTATACTGAAGTCCAAACACATCAGCAGTTAGCAAAACAGTTAGCAATAGCTCTAGCTCTAGCTGTGCTCTATCGTTATGGACATTATGTTGAATAGACCTAGAATACCGGTAGTTCTGTTCGTGCACGCTAGGTAGGTTAACGGAGACTCTTAATTATAAACGCTACACTGTCAAAATAGTAATTTGTTGGTAACATGCATCATTACACACATTATAGTGCAAATTCCGTGATATCCAGCTTGCTTGCCAACCTCCCCCTCTCGAGTCGTCTTCCTACTTCCTCAAACAGTCTCGCACTCTGTCTTTCTCGAGTCTTCATTGGCGTTTCTCAAGCCACGTGAGGCGAATACGATTTTTTGATTAGTATGCACAGAGCCCATTTAGGGAGAGCCGGATCACTCCCTATTAACGCCATTGAAACCGCCTTCAACCTGCAATTCCAATGGCAATTCCGATAGGGGCGCAAGTCCAAAAACAATGGGGGCCTATGGAGCTAAATGCTAAAATATTTTTTTCTACACATTTGTATCCAAAATATCACAGATTCGAGTTCATTTTTAGCAACGTGGGCATCGATTTACATATTAAAAATGAAAGGTATGAACACCTACGTCCATCACGTTTCTCATACTGAGAGCAATTTTTACCTCAATCTCACTAGCATTATGCTACTCTATTCAAGTGAATGGGCCATAGACCGCCATTAATTTTGGACTTGCTCACGCGTGCCCTCTCGTTGCAGTACCACCGGAAGTATTTTGAGAGTGATCGTTCTCCCCCTATTAAAATTTCTCTGGTATGCAGTACGTGTGGCCCTGATAACGCTTGCCTGCTAAAGTTATGAAACATAAAGTTGATTTTCTCAAATATATGATCGAGTTGAGGCTGCCAACAAGCGGAAATGAGCTTAGAAAAAAATATGTATTGCACATATGAAAAATCAATTACTCTTCTCCAGTTTTGTCCAAAAGTGAAAAAGTAAAGCAGATAGAGGCCTTCGGCCCACCGTCTAGTTGGAGATGCTCAAAGTTGATCGGTTCTTGACCAAGGGGGGGCAGTTCCCCAGTTTGGGGGAATTCAGAAGTCATGCCCAATCAGCAGCTGGCCAGAGCAGCGACAGCAACACCGAAGGTTGGGAGGGCGTGCCAGGCTAGGAATTTGGCTAATATGTGTGCTTTTTTGTTTAGCCCGAAACCTCGCTCACTCTAGAAAGGTGCAACATGGTAATAGCTCGTTTTACAATTTTATTGGCTGATTCATGCAAGTTGAAGCTCAGCGTTCATTCGTTCTATTGAAAATTACTTTTGCGGGAGGTCATTTCTGGTCAGGGAACGTCATGGAAAAGTCTGATCTGTAGTGGGAACCCCGCTACTGCTGCTTTTACTGCAGTGTCTACTGGCACTCTGCTACGAGCTGTGCCTAACACCAACACCAGTGGTAAAACCAGCATAACTACCAGCCTCTCGTTGTTTATTTCTTACTTAGGGTCATATTTCTTCCGCTCCAGCCCAAGGACTACTTCAGTTTTCTGAAGTACTACCTTTTTGGGAAAGCATATTTTGTATATCTGGTTATGTGTCATGAGAAGACCTGATTCTTAAACTTCTTTTTCACATCCTCCTTTGAACATAACACATAACAAAAGCATGACATTACAAAATTTAGTAATGATATAGCTGAAATGAATATGGTAACAAAAAATATATGGCAGCTATTAAAAATCACCACAGCTCACTTAGCTGTTGTTGCAAGCAGGGATCAAAATGAAACTTTTGAAATGTAAATATCACCAGCCGTTCAATACTCCATCAGTATGTTTTCAGATAGGCTATCTCTGAATGTATTGTGTATAGGCATTATAAGGACAATCCCAGTCTTGAATACTGTATTAGTAATATTATTATTTTGATAGTCAAAGGTTATATTATCAAAAAAAAAAAAAAAAAGTACATCAGCCACATTCAATTTAGTGCTGGTGTTGAAGCAATATCTATGCAATTCCTCAACCACATAATTTTTGTTTACTTTCCCGTGAAGCACAACTATGAACTATGGAACTGAAAGGGTTCAACTTTGGAACTAAAAAGCATAGAAACAGAAGTCCTTTCGTGTGAGCAGCTTATGGATGAGCAAAAAGTATGATCTGTAAGTCTCATTGTGAAAGTTTTAATATAGCCAAGTAAGATGTATTATTCATTCTACAACATGAATCCTACAATTGAGAGTCAAAATTAGTCACCAAACAAATACCGGCAAATTTAGAAGATGGAAAAAAAATCTATATTCCAATTTATTATTATTCAATTAATCAACAGTGGCTTATAGACATTTACATTTCAAAAGATTTATTTTGACCCCTGACTGCTTGCAACAAAAGCTATGCGATCTGTAATGTACTTTCATGTCATGTTTTTCTGTTATGTTCAGACGATATGAAAAATAAGTTCAGCAATCAGGACTGACAGCTGCCAATGTTTCAGCAACCATCCTTACTCTGTCTATCTCCTTGGAAATAAAATGCTCTTATGTGATTGCTCTTATGTGTGTCGGTGGTTGCTGCCAAATATCTGTTCACACCAAATTTCTCCTTTAAGATTGATGCAAACTTTGACACTGTATGCCCCATACCATGACCAGCATAAACAGCTTCTCCTTCTGGGCAGTCATAATCGCTCCGACATTTTCCATCATGAATCTTTGAGCTCTAGAAGGAAAACAAAAGCATACAGCATTGAATGGAAGCATCCAAGCCTAGACAAGGTCTTTACCTGTTTACCTAGTAACACATAATGGTTAAATTAGAGACGCACACATAGACATGTATGAAACTATGTTAATTAAATATGTCGCAGACAGAGATATTAGAGAATGTACTATAAAAAGTATAATATGCATTGCAGTCTCTTTGAATACACTGTTCACTTACCTCTGCACAATGGCCTAGTGTCTGATTTGGTGCTTCTATGAAACTGGTTGTGATGAAAATGCTGGTGTCTCCCTGCAAAATCCTAAAGATGTCAATGCACTGTTTAATATCATCAATATCTAATTATAAATGTTAATGCAATGATTACATATGGACAACCATATGTATTCTAGTAATGTAACAGTTTATTGTAAAGTAGCCTATTATACTGTATTATACTGTATGTTTCACTAGAACAAGTTATCTTCATAGACTTACATGCTGTGGGATAACATAGTCCTCTGGTCCCCACGGGCTGAGTCCTGTGTTGCTGGAATTGGTTAATGCAACTCCCTTCACTTTGGTGACTACAGAACTCTGTATGGACTCCTCAGTTGACTGATAACCCTTCTTCATCACAAACACCCATCTATGGGGAAGAAAAAAATGGACAATTGTACAAAAGGCCTAGAACAATATAGTTTACTTCATATCATCAGCAGGGTCCCTCTCAAGATCAGTCAGTTGGAAGAAGCTCCAAATGTGAGAAGGGAGAAAATCCCCAATCATGCATGTGAATTGTATCCATATCCATATCTATTGGCACAATGTGACTTACCCAATTAAGTATCCAATGATAGACAGCTGAACGACCCTGTATAGCAAGCCAATACGGCTTTTTTCTGCAACAACATACTTCACAGTTTCATAATCAGGCCAAAATACAAAGTGAAGAATCTTCTTGAATACTGACATCTCTGATGGCTTGTTCCAAATCAATCACTAAAAGTCACTAAAAAATGAAAAAGTCAGATGTAAAAAAATTGCACACAATCTTTAGCTTATATTACTATGTCTATCTTCCTTGGTCCTCGGTAAAGACAACTGCAGAGCAAGTAGATTTGTAGAGGCAAGGCAGTAAGTCTTTACCTCACTCACGTCAGATCATGCGCTACGTAACTTTCGTAAGGCACTTCCGCGCAACGATCTGATGTTGAAGCCCATCAGAGAGATTTCAAGCCATTATTCTCTAACCGGACCAATCAGGGCCGCTGGCTGCTGTAAAGGGTGTGACGTAGCGAAGAAGCAACTGTTTTGAATCCAACCAATCCAACAAACGTAACGAGCGTCATCGGTTGGTTTCGATGTGGTTGGCTGCAGTGTACGTCAATTAAATTGATGGACAAGCCGTTTGCCCAGTTAGATTCAAGGATTTCTGGCTCCTGAAATAATTCGTCTATCGCTGAATATCAGATGAACGCGCGTAGCGCTACATCTGACGTGAGTGAGGTAAAGTAAGTCTATGATGAGTTGTGAAAGTGAAAGTGTGGGATAATGATATGCTACAGGAAACAAAGGCAAAAATGGCCTTATGACCTCCACCCGAGGTAGAACAGATTACAATGTTTTTCATATCTTTGATTAAAGGAGAAGTTTGTTTTTTAACATGTTTAGCCCCTTTTATGGAGTGTCTAGGATGAAATAGAATCATCAACACCCAAATTTTTACAACTTCTCCTGTCTCTGATATTTGGCTCATTTAGAAAGTTGGTGAGCAGCACAAGTTTTGTTTTGAGGACATTATCGGACATGCACAAAGGAAGCCATTCTGAAGTAGCCTGACATGTCAGACTATATCATAAGAATGTATAGTCTGAAGACCACTGATAGACTGTACCTCAATGGAGGGGCGGGTGATTGCGTTGTCTTTCAAACTGCCTCTCCACGTAATAGGCTAGCGTTCCGGCCAGTGGTACCAGCTGGTATATCAAACTTTTCCCGTAGCCCGTCGGTAACACGGCAAAGACATCTTTTTCAGAACGAAAAACTTCAGTGCACTTTCTTGTTTGACTTTCAAAGAAAATGACAAGTGCAATTCGTCCAAAACTAAAGCCAAAGACGATTCTGCTCTGGTTTGAGCAGGGCTGTCGTCATCGTACAAAGCCCGCCTTACGATTTCCTGTACACATGCCGCGCTGTGATTGGTTATCCGCCACCAGAGGAAGAATACAACGGGTTTCTAGCAGTGGCCTCTAGACGTATCCTCCGTGCAAATTCAAATTTGCTACCGCTAGGGGTACGTCTAGAGTTCTAGGCTAATTCTGAAGCAGAAAAGGGGGGATTCTAAATGAGCCAAATATCAGAGACAGGAGCAATCATCAAAATTTTGGTGTTGATGATTCTATTTCATCCCAGACACTCCAGAAAAGGGGCTAAACATGTTAAAAACCAAACTTCCCCTTTAAATATATATAGCCTATTATGTTTTTTAGATCCTCCTCACCAAAACCAGAAATTGTGAAAATTCCAGATTCTATACTTGGGGCATTTCTACTTTATTAACGAGGCCGGGTTCCCTGATTATAGCGCTCATTCTCAGCGCACTAAGAACACTTGAAAGAAATATCTTACCAAAGTTGTTTACTTTTCTAAGTGTGTTCCCCGAACTTTATCTATAGAGTGCAGAGTTTTTCAGAATTTCACTTATGATTTTGTTTGCTGTAATCACTAGGCCTACATGTACTGTATAGTATTCCAATCCATTTAAACCAGGCTGGCCATAGGGCTTACAGGGCAATGCATGGTTGGCCGACAGTCATTTTTGGGGCACACTGTCATAATTTAGTCATCACTAGGCCTTTTTTTGGGGTTCTAGTCCAGCCCTGACTTAAACCCATTGTAACCATAAAATCCATATTATCATGATTGAGCTGAGTCAATATATCTTGTATAAACATTGTGTAATGTAATCAGAATTTCAGCATGAGTTTGTGTGAGCTAAAAAGGCCACTGTGGTCGGGACAGGAGGGGAAGTGCCTGCCTGCTCACATGTTTGTGTTTTAATGATTTTGTGCATGTGATATGATCTGTGTCTTTATCTCTGTAGCAATCAAAATAGCCTGTATGGTGTTAAAAATGTTAACTACAAAGTGACTACTTTGCCTAGGTTGAGGGAAATATCTGGGGTGCATTGTAGCAGATGAATCACAAGAAATCACTAAAAAACTAAAAAGTCAAATGTGAAAAATAAGAATAAATAAAATTTTGAAGAACTAAATGTTGTCAATATGTGGCTTATATTACCTCTTCCTCTGTCTCTGAAAAGACAACTGCACAGCACATATTGTATATTTGCCGTAAGTCTGTCCAGAGGTGTGAAAATGAAACTTTGGGGTTTCTGTCTGCTGACATGTTTGTGCATTAATGATTTTGTGCATTTAGCAATTAAAACATCCTTACAAGGTGATAGCCCTAACCCCTACAAATAATAATTAAAAAAATACCCCAGGTTTCCCTATGTCTGTGTCAGTCTAAATGCAGTATTTCACAGTGATATATTTTGTTGGATGCTAACAACTACCGGTATTCACACAGTTGTGTATTTAAAAAAAACATAAGCAAACAATATAATTTGGCTTGTAGATAATTAAGTTCACAGCATAATAGCCTACCATTTAAAATTTAGCCTATATATTTTTCTGTCAGAATAAACACCACCACCAAAAAAAAACACCCCATAGCAACAGACAATTTTGTAGTTGCCCATTAATCTCTCTTTAGCCCACAAATCTAATTTCATTTTATAGTGGTCTAAATCACAGTACAGCTATGTAAAGCGAAAGGCCTTGGTTTATTGGCAACTGTATGTTGGCATGTGTTCTCCCACACAGCAGGCTTGTGCAAAATTGAGAGTTTAACTAGATGTTCAGACTGAAAGCAATACAGGCGGCAAGAGAGATGGAAATCATGCATTTTCTATTGGTGTTTAAAGCATTTAGGGCATTAGCATCCTATTTGTTACTGAAAATTCAACTCAAATTCAAGTTATTTGTCATTCACTTAATGATAGATTATTAATGTTTGCTGATACTGACACTTACACATTTAAATTCCCCACAATGGCCCTACTTTATTTGAAGGGGTCTGCATAAGGATAACATGAGCATTTTTCAAACATGATATGACCAGAGACAATACAGTATCTCTGATATGACATGCATCGTGAACAGTAATGACACTTCATTCATGTTTATGACACTTATCATTAACTGTCATGTATTTTTTGGATTTGCAGACATTGAGATGTAGAAAAAAATGAATGACTATTACAGAATGACTATTTCTGACAATAGTCGTAAATGTAAATGAAGTATCATTACTGTGATGTTAATGATTGATAAGTCTCATCATATAATGTTTATAACAGTTGTCACCTTTATGTAGACACCTCAAATAAAGTGTTACCGATGTGGGAGAGTGATGAGAAATTAGGCGGGTACCTTTCTGAATCCGGCTTCATACATCATACAGTACATGTATCTAGTATCCAACACACCAGACATCTCTATGTAGTTTGTATGGTATAAAATAGCCTAAATCAAACTTTATTGCAAATAGTTCCATTCTTCCTGTCTAAGGCCATAAACTATATTGATTTGATATCTGATCAATGTTAATAAATACATGCCATTGTAATATTACAATAAAATATTTAGAGAAAGAATATATTAAATGTATTTTTAACATGCTTCAACCATCCCTGAACAATACTTTCAACTCAATCAATTGAAACTAAGTAACAACTAGCCTGGCAATGCCATCCTACGTACCTCAGCTAAACATTTATCTCCATACGTAGTCTGGTCCAAGCCCCACTTCCGTTTCTCTCGGTTGCTCTATGTTTGTTATCCTGTAGGGATAACACACACACACACTTCCGAATTACATTCACAAAATTGGTACATGACATTAGCATCCATGATGTTGAGGATTTATTACCACTAAGATGTCGAAATAGATCAGAACTCGCCAGAGATCTGTTATTACTGAAAGCGAAAGTTGTAGGCGTGAGAGCCAGGTGAGAGAATACGTCATATCTAAACGGAAACCTATTTCAATTGCATTGGGCCAGACTGTATGACATCAACAGTCGGCTTTTCGCCCCGGCTAAGTAACAACTGTCTCGGAGTGCAAAACCTATCTGCAACTACAGTATGGGTCAGTCTAAAAATGGCCAGGTCTACTTAAGTCAAACTTTAGTCAAACTCCACCCAACGTCCTGAAAATATTAGCTATGATAGTACACTCACCAACAAAAATACAAACTCAAAACTTGTTTTTGCTCCTATTTCTCACGATCTGAACACAAAGACCTAAATGTCTAAATGTCACAAAAAGGCTTTTTCTCTCTCAAGTATTGTTCACAAATCTGCCTAAGGCCCCGTCCCATTACTGCTCCTAAATCTACCACTTGTTTTTAAATTCCCTAAACAGAAAATTTCCCTCGCCAAGGGAAGTGGAATTTTTCCCTAATGGGACGCCACATTAGTGAACATTGCGAACATGCTCACTTGCATACGTCACACGCTGCTGGCTTGCTGCGATAACAACTTTTGCTGCTTCAGCTGGTTCCCCTAATGTGCATCAATTTTGTGCAGAATTTGACATGTTTATTGATACTGTAAAGTTGATAGAAAACAAAAAAACAAAACTTCTTTTTTTGTTTTTTCTTTTCTTTTTTTCTTTCCTCTTTTTGTCTGTTGTCTTATTTCATTGTACTTTGGTGATGTTCAATAAAGCATTAAAAAAAAAAAAAACTTTTGCTGCTCCACTGGTAGCTTGAGCTTCACAAGTTTCTCTGTCATTATACACCTTACCACGGATATAATTGAAACCTGAATAAGTGCCGGATAATTGTGTTCAAGTGGACACAGCGATACACATTCAAAATACTGACAAAACATCCCAGGTAAGAAATAAGGTTAGATGGGTGTAAACTCTCTGAAGCACTTGATGCTTAGATGATAGGTGGCTAATAAATACATCGTATTTCTTTTTCTAAGAGTGTTCTAAACGCAACGGTTCTTTGTGTATTCAACATATTTCGAGTTTTTACATGAAATAACTCAGATGGCGCTGAGAATAACTCAGATGACGCGTTTGACGAGTTTACAGAGCATCATGAGTAATTTCATCTTCCACTTCATTTTAAGTCAGCATTGACCCTCACTACAACTTAAGGGAGATTCTTAGGGGAAAATCGCACTTCCACTTGCTCCCTAAAGTAATGGGACACACTACCTAGATGTGAACGTGCAAAATCTAGGGTTAGGGCTATAATCAAGGGGGAAGTGGTAGTAATGGGACAGGGCATTCATCTGTGTTGGTGAGCACATCCCATTTGCCAAGATAATTCTTCCACTTCACAGGTGTGGTATATAAAGATGCTGATAAAGACAGCTTGAATATTGCACAGGTGTGTATGCACACAATAAAAGGCCACTCTAAACTGTTCAGTTGTTAGAAGGGTATAAGGGGGTTAGAAAACCAGTTATACTGTATAGAGTTGGGGATACAGGATACAGGAAACCGACAGGATATCGTCAAAGTATATTACTAAAATGCAATAAAACTTTAAAGACAGGTGCATGTTATGAACAACGGACCCAGGTGCATTTTATTGATGGCAATTTGAATGAACAGAGATACAGTGGCAAGATCCTGACCCCAACCCTAACCCAGCATGATCAGATCCACCATTTTGTTGAATGTATGAACTTCATACTTACAAATTTCATTAGAGCAAGTCCTGATCCAATGTTAACAAAGGTAAGAACGACACTGAACTTCCCAGCCTATGGAAACAATTGCACAAATATAGTAGCCTGGTAAACCAGACTAAATGTGAGATTGGATGTCTATTTTAATCTGGCCTCGATGAATGGATACAAGGGGGAAACAAGAACTTCTTCTTCTACATACAGTACTGTATCTGGAGCTATCTCACCTCTAGTTGATTTGGTATTATTTATTTGTTAAACATACTTGCTCTCATCTTTCTCAAAACTGACTCCAAAAGAGACCCTCATCCCTTTAAATGATATCTACTGTACATCAACTTGACCAAAATGTAAGTCTTCTCAATTCTGCAAAAGAGGAATTCAGTCTCAGATTCCCCATTATCAAAATGTTCTATGCCAAATGGCTGTGGATGGTGCACCTGCATATGAAAGGACCATATGGAGAACATTACAGGTGCAAACATTTTCAACATTTTTTTACCACTGTCAAGGAGGTTTTGTTTTTGCCTGTGTTGTTTGTCTGTCTGTCTGTGCAAAATAAAGAAAAAATCAGTGAGTATTTTGATTACATTTTCAGACAACATCATTTTCAGACAGACCATCTGGAATTTGCATTTGTATTTTACGTTTTGCATTTGGTCAGTGCTCTCCGACTGCTTTACTAGTTGCAAATGGGTGTTACACGTAATATTTCTTCTTATCTTACCACAGAACTTGTGTCAACATCATAAAATGATGAAATAATAAATGTAGGCTTGCTCTAAAGCTCACACAGAGGACAAGGGTAAGCAGCGATATAGTAGAACATTGTTTTTTTGTTTGAAATGAATATAGAGATGTTATAACTTGCAGTTAACAATCATGAAGTGACTGGATATCATCCTCTGACTTACCTCTGTACAGTTGCGTAGTGACTGATTTGATGTTTCTATGAAATTAGTTGTGATGAAAAGGCTAGCGTCTCCCTGCAAAAATGAAAAGGTCTCAAAGTACTGTTGTCTTTACTCTAATGTCCAAAGGTTATAAATGTTACTGTAATGTCCAAATGTTACAAATGTTAATGATTACTATGATTAAATAGACAAAAATAATGTAGTGTCTTAATGTTTCACAAGAACTAAATCATTCTTATATGAACACTTACATGAGATGGGATGACATAGTCCTCTGGTCCCCACAGACTGAGTCCTGTGTCGCTGGAATTGGTTAATGCAACTCCCTTCACTTTGGTGACTACAGAACTCTGTATGGACTCCTCGGTTGACTGATAACCCTTCTTTATTACAAACACCCACCTTTGAGAGACAAAAAGTGGACAAATGTACAACTGAATTTCATATCATCACCAGGGTCAGTTGGAACAAGCTCAAAAAGTGAGGAGGGAGAAAATCCCCAAATCACGCATGTGAATTGTATCCATATCTATCGGCAGAATGTGACTCACCCGATTAAGTATCCAATGATAGACAGCTGTATAACTCTGAGAAGCAAGCCAATATGGCTTTTTTTTGCAACAACATACTTCACAGTTTTATAATTAGGCCAAATTGCCCATTGAAGAACCTTGATTATTGACATCTTAGGTGATAGGAGCTAAGCTTCTAAATTAAATAGGTTTTGCACGGTCAATCTGTCAATTCCACTGTTTTCCCTCGAGAGTCTTTGAAAGACAACAGCACAGCTTTCAGGTTGTAAACTTGTGGCGTCGGCAAGGTAAGGCTGTGAGGTCTGAAACTGAAAGTTTGGGGGCAAGTAAAGATGAGACGGGGAAACATTAGCCAATCCTTTACCAGCCTGTAGCCAACTATAAAATAGGTTAATGTTTTTTTTTTTCTCGAGTAGTGTAGTAGCTTTTATCCAATTACTTAGAGATGTCAGTTATTGCAGGGATGCTCCTTGAACAACAGCAACACAGACATCAGTTGATCATTTTTGTTATTTTGCTGAGTACTCTAATATCTATTCAAATAAGTGTTATCTACTGCCGGAAATTTAAAGCTCTTTCCAATGCATTATTTCGCATATTTAGCACCACTAGCATCTGACACCTCTTTTTTTGTTCTTCTCTCTCTTTTGCTTGCTCTTTTTATTCTGAGCAATTTTGATTTTGTTAAAAAAAAGTACTGCAATAACAACACAGTGAGTCACAAACAGCATTGTTATAGAAAATAGCACACAGTACATGATTTCTAGGTGCAGAGTTCATCCCAATGACTTAAGACCAAAGTTCTGGAGTATGTCATCAAATTTCATAAATGTGTCACATACAGTATATTCACACATTGTATTTTCAGTTTCAACAGCATAATAAAATATTTTTCATTTCTTTTTCCCCCCTAAAATAACGTGTGAATATGAAAACATGTGAATATGAAAACCAAACAACCAAAAGAAACATCAGCATAACACCTGGCCACTTTGTGGTTGTCAAACTGCTTTCCGTGTCTTTGGTTGTGATTGAATGTTTGTGACTGATTGGATGTATTTGTTCCACAGCTGTCTACAGTTTTTTATTATTGTGTGGTGAGCATCATGGACGTCACTAGGATCAAGAGTCAAGGGGGCTTAGCCCCAGAGGGGTATAGTAGTGATGCGCGCGCACAGCGCGGGCCGAAAATTTTTGCCAACTATTTATTACTTGAAGGACATTTATCAGAATATCTCATATCTTAGGGTATTTTTATTAACACAATTAGTCTAAATCAATTCATCAGACTGGTTTGTGAAGAGAAATGTTTGCAAATATCTCCACCAATGACTGGTGTAAATGAGTGTAGGCTCTGGTGTAGGCTCTTCTATTCTAAATATAGCTGCATATTTATTTCAGTCTAATGCACTGTAACAACTAGCTTAGTTCATATCCTAGGGGAATCTGACGATACAGTCAAATGTGAAAGTTTCTCAAACATTTATTCTGCAAAATGAGCATAAAATAGCTACTAAAATATATGCTAGGCTATAGCAAATAAAGATGTCCATCAATGCATGTGGGACAAACTAATCTGGCATAGACTACAGGCTAAATTATATTTCATAGTTCTATCTTTTGGAGAATATGTTGCTTAGAAATTTGCTATATCAGACTATAGCCTACCAAACTTCAGATAAGACTATTTTTCCTGCTCAATTTGAAGCATAGTTCATCATCAGTTGCAACAAGAAAAAAATGCTCTCAGTGGATGCAGGCAGAGCTGGAGAGTTCAAGAAATTTCACATGTACTTAAAGTTGACTTTCTCGTGGACCGTTTATCAAAGCAATTAGTGACTGGTACCATTGGAAAGCTTGGAGCTTACTGAATCCGATGGTGTCCGGAGATCGCGTATCTGACGTTAACTCCGCGAGCAATATAACCGCTAAGAATTGATGTAATTTACATACAATGAAAATCATCTGCCCAGCATCAGGGCGGCTTGGGGGAATTTTAGGGGGCTTGAGCCCCCCCAAAATGGACCTAACAACGTCCATGGTGAGCATTCAATTAATTGGTTGTGATTAGATTAGAGTGTGAAAGGGGGCAATATAGTAAAAGTGCACTCGGAAAACACCTCTTACCCTAGCTTTAACTATATATTTAAAAAACACACAACAACAACAACAAAAAAACAGTTGGTCTTTGGAATGACAAGAGCATGATATCAAACAATAATCTTTGTTTCCCAAAATAAAATGTGGAAAACAAAACAAAAAGTAGAATAGAATAACATCTGTCCATTTTGCTGTTGCGCTGCTCTTCATCTCTTTGATATCATAATGGAGTGTGATGAAGCTGTGGAGGTCCTTTAAGGCAACACTGTGTATCATGGTGTATAGTCTGTGACATCAGTCAGAATAAAGGTCAAAAAGTGGACTTCAATCTCAGTCAAGCTGGTGTCTCTGCTTCTGTCCTTGTATCATCCTGGCATTGGAGCATCTCCTGTTGCACATCATCAGAATCTTCTTGCTGTCTCTCTGGAGATCCATCGTGTGTACTTGCACCATTACTGGGAAAAGCACAGTGTAAATTGTTTTGATGTGTTCACTAACTAAAGCCATGAGCCATATAGGGTCATGGTGCATACTGATATTGGTAGACTGGCTGTTTTATTCTACATTATAAAATCACACGGAAAATGAAATCATACTTTGCAAAGTTATGTTTTGCCTCATTTAAATGCAGACCAAGCAAGCATGCCATTTTTTTACTGACTATGATGCTGGTGAATCAACCTAAAGACTTGGTATGCTTGAAGAAGAATAGTGGTTCATTGGATGCAGTTTGAAAAGTCTGAGAAAATTAGAACAGCACCTTTCTGGAGAGCCAGCCTTCGCAGGCTCATACTTTTTCTCTCTGTAGAGTGTTCTTTTTTTCATCACATACAGCAAAACCATATCACAGAGGAACGTACCCTGGAGAGAAAACATGAATTTAAGAGTATCTTACAGTACTGTAATGTTACTCTAGCATAACTGTAGTATGAATGCTCTACCCACTCACTCAAATGACAAGTAAAATATCAGTTTAAGTATGAGGACAGTGAGGGAGTCCTAAACTATAACTGTTGGTGCTACTGACCTCTATTGGTTATACAACCAAATTACATCCTGAAAAATATCAACAGTTGATATCAAAGTTTCTACTTACAGCTCCCATCAGAGCAAGTCCTGATCCAATGTTGATGATGGTGGGGATGATACTGAACTTCCCTGCCTATGACAGCAAGCAGGCATCATAAATTGGCATCTGAGTTCAGTTATTTGTTTCTCAACAGAAAAACAACAAGGAATTTTTGCCATACCTTTCCATGAACCATGACGTCAAAACGAATTCCATAGACCTTAAACAAATCCCTGTAGGTCTGTCCTGCAGCGTTCTTGTAATAGCGAACATATCTGTGGTTGCAATCAGAACTACTGTAAATATCCACAACATAAATGCCACTGTACTGAGTACAGTAAGTGTGAGTCTGAGTAGTACCACCAGAGGTCAATATCTGTCACTTGAATAATTCCCTGTAAATCTCTTTCAATCTAAAACCAAGAGATACATCTAGTAGTAGTACCTTGTAGTACCTTCTCTACTGTAAGAAATTGTTAAGGCGTCTGATATTGGACTGATAAGCAGGAATGACAAAAGTATCAATATGGATAAAATCCTATAAATTCTCCCCCCTAACTATTGACTAAACCGAGTCTGTCTTGAGTCAGACTGAGGCTCTACCTGGAGTTGTATCCTGACACGATGGAGCCGACAGAAGCGTTCACGTCCAGACGAGTGAAGCTGTACTTGGGATGGCAGTGTGACGAGCCTTTGTCCAAATCACAGTTCCAATCAATCAGGATCCCAATTGCTCCACCCTAAGAGGACACACAGGCGCCCTGGTTAATGATGAGTTCTAATGTAATTTGAGGAATAAATGTAATTGGTAGGTGCGTGTGGTCATGCAGGGAAAAGATTTAATTTCCATGTTAGTGGTATTGACTGCTTCAGTGCTAAACAGAAACAATGTTTGAATGAATCAAACTCTCTTGATATGGAGTATGTAGTGGTAGTGTATTCTGTGTAAGGACAAGCAAGGAGTGAGTGGGATCAAGGGATGGAGGAAGGAAAATGTATTCATTTGGGCAACTGATTTTGAGTGTTTTAAAGGGAAGTAAAATAGAGTGTAATACAATAGTCAAGGTTGTCTAAATGTAGTTTAATTTGTGGAAAGCCACACAATTTATTAAAATATAGTTATGTCATCTAAGCTGGATCAGATTCAGTCGCCCTGAATTACACCAGAGCCAGTCCCTAACGTTTCCTGCCGTTTCCTCCATCAGTTGATTATTAACAAAAAAAGGATGTGTATAGTAAGGGACACTTAATACGGTAGGCGCTTTGCACATCATCCTTGATATCCCTATATTATTGTTCTCATATCCCCCTGTCAATAAGATAAGCCTGCTATCCTTAGCAACTGTCTCACACAGTAGTATAAGCTATTGCATAGCCTATAAACTTGGTTAACAATTATAACTGGGATAGTGTAATTACTGTGTGTTATCACCAAGAACGACTAAAGCTGTAAAATCGCTGGAAGTAACTCACTTGGTGTGGACACGAGCGAGTAAACCAGAGACTAAAAACAGTTAAAAACTGGTCAACTTTTTGCAAATTAGCTATGATGCATTTGCACTGTAAATCAGAACCGCTCTGCTGTAAATGAAATGTCAACAGGAACGTTAACAGCAAACACAGGAATTTTATTGTCTATATGCATAAGTTGCAGGTGGTAAGCAGGATAATGGCCTTCAAGGTGTAGCAATATAAGGAAATAATGGACTTGGCAGTTCTTCGCTTCCACCTCGTCCATTATGTCCCTATATTAGGACACTGCGGTGGCCGTTATCCCTAACATAAGACAGATAGCGTTTGTTATGTCTGTTTGTTATGTCCCCACCTGAGGCACATTGTTATTGTTTATTATGTCCCCAACTGAAGCACATCAACATGTCTGTTGATGGAAGGCTTTATTCTGTGAGACCTACACCCTTATAATAATCATCACCTTAAAGAAATACAGAACAGACTCTGCAAGCTGTATTTTAGGACTCAAATTTCTTACTAGCCAGGCATTTTGTAGGCTTATGCACTGAAATTCAGGTCATAACATGCATATCACCTGAGGTCAAACTGTACACAATGTTTTTGTTTCTCATGGTACTGCAATTAGATTATATAGTTAAATTGGCACTATAGGGAAAAAGGCACTGGGCTCTCTGTTGCCTGGATCAACTGTATGTCTATGACGTAAACAAGACAACCAAAATGGATAACTTAACCTGAATGTATACATTGCTAGTGTAGGTTGCTCCTGTACTACTGTGACAAACAAGTGAAACTAAGAGTGAGACAATGAATGAGGTGACTCATTTTCAGGGACGTGCAGAGAAGGGGTGCTATGGGTCTTTAGCCCCTGCCCCCCTCGCCTTTGATGTCCAAAGTGCCCTTTTTTGGCCTTTTAAAAATCGTAGTTTAGCTAAAAGTAAAGCTAGTTAAGACATTAATATTTCCTAAAATGTTTTTTTTTTAATGTTTGTGAAACTACCTATACTACGTACCGGTATACGGACATACGGACAGGCGGTAGGCCTACGGCATAGTGGTGAGACTTCCCCTTTGCTCTTGGATTTCAGAAGAGCCCTTCTGACTGGGCCTGCCTGTCTTTGGCATTTTAAAATTTGTGACAGTAACACTTGTTCAGACTTGAAAATTCGCTAAAATGTCTCACCAATTATTTGTGCCATTTGCGAATACATTTTCTGGCATCTGGCACTCCGAAGTTTATTTTTTGTTTGGGTTTTTTTCGCACGCGAGCGCCGACAAATACAATAGCGGGTGGAGCGGTTTTGCTTCATGCGTCTTTTGGAAGCTTTGATATGAACATACCTGCATCTACAATGGAGGTATTCGGTATCAAATTAAAGTAGACAACCAGACGCATGCACTGGTACCACTTGTAATGTAGGCTACTTGCTTGAGAATAAGGTGGTTCAATTTCAGTGTAAAGATCATTTGGCGAGGGAAATATCTTTATTTGAAGTTATAAACATGGCTTAGTTAGCTGCTGGACTCCCATCTAATAACCAAGAGCTCAAAAAATAAAACTTAACAAACAAAAAAAGAACCACTACACATTATGATATAGACCTATTTGAACAGAAGAGTTTTCCCATTTGCAGAAAGTGAACACCCCAAATCCGTTTGCCAGGTCAGACTTCAGTGCTGAAGAAGTCTCACACACAAGAATGGGGAGGGGTTTGAGTTCCAGATCTTTTTCTTTGCTGTAGTAGCTAGACTTGCATAGAGTAGAGCAACTAATGCCATTCGGTCTTTAAGTCCCACGTCATAAACAACCTTCCGGGTCCTAAGCTTCGTCGCGCAACTTTTGACAGACTGACTCAGTGCGGTTACATGCATTTAAGTAATCGGACTTCACTCCGATTATTCACAATACTCCGATTTCTTCTTGTCATGTAACTCAAGAAATCTGATTAAAATTGGAGTATGAGAAATCCGATTAAATGTACTGGAGTATCCGATTGGAATCAGATTATTTCTGTCATGTAACTCATACTCCGATTAAAACTGGAGTATTCCATACAGCGCGGCAGTTCTATGGAATGTTGGTGGGCTACGAACGCTCCATCTCTGACCCAAGCTGAACTTCCTCGTTGAATTAATATTGGGTTTCTACATTGACTGCAGCGACTATCACTCTGTGCAGGTGTCTATCAATTAAAGCTAAAAGGAACGATAGCACAGCCAGCCAGATGATTTCACGAAGTTAGCCAATCTCACAGCATGCAAACACACGCAAACCCTCATTGTAAGAAGTAGCCTACACCAAAATGTAGCAGGCTACACTTTAAACATGCTTTTCCAAGAGTATCTGGATACCTGTCATCTATAGCCTACTTGGCAGATACAGATAGGCTAAAAGTTCGTTTAAACATGCCATCCATAGTTTATGCGGTTAGCCTGCATTTTCGCAGTCATTGCAACAACAAAAAACACTAGCAAACATACCATGTAGGAAAGGTGCACATTTATCTGTTGTCTGACAGTCTGGATGACGGATTTCTTCAAAATCACCCCAGCTGTACGTCAGTTGTGTGATTAGTGTGCATATCATAATTTCTAACAGAACATATACTTCTTCAATTACGTTTACAACCCACATTGCTACTTCAACTTCAACTCATATACTTTCGGCCAGCTTTGCCCTTCGAAAAAAAAGTCTCCACGAAACCTAACGTTATGAGAATTATCACATCTCTGATTCATTGCATTGCATAAAGTACTCTGGGAAAACGTGTACACAGGCAATTCACTAGAGATTTAAAATAACTTTTAGGCAGGGTAGAAGAGTGTTGTGATGTGCAAAAAAAAGAATAAACATATTGTCATGCCTGCCTCACGTACTCACAGGCTGGCTGCTTGTTCAAGTGTTATTACAATATTTCTGTCAGTGGTCAGATGGATCGCAGCCGTAGCTAACGCATAAAGTAATCAGAAACTTAGCGACGTGATTATGCCATCAAGGCTAATGTTTTTGAAGTTTAACGCCAACTGATCAAGTCCAGGGAAAGTGAAATGCTTTCTCTGAGGTGATATGCCTAGCATAATGATCCAGCTAGCTGCTTCTTGACAAATGAATGTGGATTTATGCGTGGATGCTTTTATTGGAAGACAAAGGTAAGCGAGTTGGAATTAATGTTAGCTGTAGGGCTGCCCAGTACAAACTTTGTCAACATGAACTAGCATGCTGCCTAACTTAACCTGGATCATGAAAATGTCACTAATGGAGCATTGTGCTAAGATCACAGATAAGTTGTCACGTAGGGTCTGCGAGGTTAAAACAAAGTTTGTGATTGTGGAGATGAAATGAAGGGCTACACGTCAGGGGCGGAGCCAGAATTTTTTACATGGGGTGGCCAAAGGGTGGCCTGGGCCATCGAAGGGTGGCCACGCTGTGACCAATTAGGGCGGGGGTCCGGGGGTCCCCCCCCGGAAAAATTTTAAGTAGCTAGTTTTAATTTCCTGTATTCTGGTGCATTTGGTGGCCTATCTGGTGCCATGTAGTATTCATTCAATTAGGTCCAACTCATGAACAAAATCCAAGAAAATCCAAGGTAAGAAATCAATGTATTCATGCC
This sequence comes from Sardinella longiceps, assembly GCA_027497455.2. NCBI lineage: Eukaryota > Metazoa > Chordata > Actinopteri > Clupeiformes > Clupeidae > Sardinella > Sardinella longiceps. Next base: position 28,501 of record JAODXP020003904.1, read on the forward strand.
ACAGTTAGCAAAATGAGAAAATTTCATGTCCAAAAACATGGAGAAATAACTTACCTCCAAACCTCACGGCCAGTGCTTAATTTGTAAATCAGTAGGTAGCGGAACGCAAAGTACATTATAACGACAAGTCGATGACGATATGACTCAGGTCCCGGAACGCACAAAAAACATCAAGTGAATTGCCACTTCTACAGCTGTGGCACATAAAAGGCTCAATTTCAGACAACATCCCTTTTAAAAATGCCATAAGATTGCATTACAAAAAAAAAAACCCGACCCAGCGCTATGAAGTACAAACATTCAAGAAAACAACCATATTTTGAGTGCGTTAACTTTTGGTACAGGTAATAAGTTTTCATATGCGCGCGCGCGTGTGTAGTGTGTGTGTGTGTGTGTGTGTTACGGACAACAAATACGAACAGGGTTCGAGTTATGATTCCATCTTCGTGGGAGCCCAAAGGCTATGCGGACTTTTGAATGTAATGGGAAGCAAGCACTGACCTTACAATGTGAGTTGTTGACAATGTCTCTCTGTATCTCTCTCTCTCTCCCGGACGCCTGACTGAATGTTATGCACAACGGTGAACTGGCACTTATTAATTTCGGTGAATATGCTACTTGCACGAAATCCTCAATAAAGTTTACATCATGCGCAGCATGATCGGAATAGCCTGGTTAAAGCAATATCTAGGAGAGAGGTTGACCTAGGGAGAGCCGCGCATTATCTTACTATCTGGAGCTACAGTAGGCCTATGTTTGGCTTTATTGAAGTAGGCTAAAACCGAAACGAGCAAGCGGCCACATATTCAGTGGCATTGTAACGGAGTGTGTCCGGCGGGTGGTAGACTCAAGGCATGGAAACGGAATAATGCAGACGTCTTTCTTTTATTTTATATTAGGCCACCGGCGGGGTGCATAACATAACAAATTAACAAACAAACTAAACAAACAAAAACACTGATCAAACTGAAAATAATCAGAGGCAAGGCCCACAAACTAGGCAATATAACATACCATCATTAGATCCTCTCGCGTCAGAGGCAAACCCCGACTGTTACGCACGGTAACTATCGGTCACAACCAAATCATGGTTTACAATCAATTAAGACATTCATTTATGTTTACAACCTATACATTGCAACTGCGCAAGCATACCGTGCCCCTTTATCATCAGAGAACATAATAACAGCATGCCAATAAGGCAATAACACAAAAATAAAAGATTATCAAAAACCCCTGTAACAAGCGCTTCCCAGCGGGAGCGCGCTCGCAACTCCATAAAAAGGTTCCACCTCCCATAGCTCGGTTTGATCCCCGCTTATGATAACTTTACTTGTCAGTAAAATATTATATACTATTGTATTGTCAGAGCCCCCACAGATGTTTGAGTTTGCTGCTTTCATGGGAGCCAGACCTCTCTCTATGGGAGCTCAGCTCTCACAGGCTCCCACCTAACTCGAACCCTGAATGCGAATCACCAGTACACACCATTCGTTTGCCCCTCTCATTGACACACTGTATTTTTGTACTTTATTTTGTACAATTCATGAATTGATTTTATACATTTTAAAACGTTGTCATGATTTTTTTTTTTTTTTAAATAAAAAAATATTATTATTATTCACGAGAGGTGGCGGATCAGCCAAAATAGGTCCCGGAACGCGGGGGGGTCAAACTGACGAGGTGGGGGATCCTGTTCCGGCATATTCCGGCACAAATTAAGCACTGCTCACGGCCCTGGTTCAGGTTGTGTTGTCGGACTTGGACATGACTTCGACTGCCAACAGTTGCTGCTGCACGAGGCACGTTAGTTTCGTTTCAGCTTGTGGGTGTTACAGCAAAATGGGTCCCACCGGGAAACAAATAGGCGGAACTAAAATCTCGCGGCCGGAACCAAAATTCGCCGAGACATATAATTTATTTTAAAATTATTGTCCGGCCGTGGGGTGGCCAAGGCGGGGCCAGGGCGTGGTCAGGCCCCCCCGTAACTCCGCCCATGCTACACGTCTCTGACTGGCCCAGGTCAGAGCGGTATAGCTATGGCTCTGGCCTAGGTTGGTTTTGGGCGACCGATGGCCCATGCATAGGACAGGCTGTGCAGCTGTACCCATTGACACCATCCTCGGCAGTGCGGGCCTTCCGACTGTCAGCTCAGCAGCAGTAGGCTACTTCTTAAAAATAAAAAAAAAATGCGTCGTAACGTTAAGGTGTTCTCCAGTTTCGAAACTGCTTTTCTAGGTTTACGGTTGCTGCCCCAGCAGTAAATGCAAAATATTGTAATATACTGTAGGCTAGGCCAACTAGCTACCATGCATTGCCTGCACAATGCATCTTTTGCACGTGAAAATATTTTGGTTTGTTCATGTTTATTCAGATAGCAGTGGCCACGGAGCGTTTGTTTGCAGGATTTTGGGGAAAATAAGTCTGGGGCAGAACTTTCAATGCATGTCTAGGCTATACTTGTAAGACTAGCATCCGTTCCCATGATTTTCTATCCCTCTGCCGCAAACGTTACCGACATTTTGCCGACAATACTGCAAATTGCAATCACGTTTTCGCAGTCAAGTTATCTAGGGAAACGCCACATAGAATGGAAAAGAATGAATGAAAATACGTCACCACGAAATCGGATTACTGTGTGGTCAGTTGGCATGTAAACTTGGATAATTCTAGAATTCTGAATACTCCGATTAGGCTTTAATCGGACTTCTCTGTGCATGTAACCGCACTGAGTCTTTTACGATTAGAACGCCAGTCTTTTATAGTGAGCCAAACCTACAGACTCAATCTGGGACGATTGACGGTCGTTCATGAGCACAAACCTAACGATCGAGTTGTCGGCATTTTAATGTCATAATTGGTATCATAGCGACCTCAGAACGGACCGGTTAAGATCATATCAAACATGTTTGATTCAGTCGGACCCAGTCGTAATTGCGTCAACAATGGGAAGAATCGCATCGTTACAAATCTGTCACCCAAACACACATAACGATTCGAGCCACGACTGAAACTTGCGACTACTCATGATTACCCGTGACTACCCATGACTGGCCCGGACGTTCCATCGTATCAAAATCGGGGTTATCGGCTGGCAACAGACCTACCGATTTTCTCAGTCGTTTACGATTAGAACGAGACTGAACACACCACACCTGCAGACAGGATCTGATGCGATCTTGAGTCGGGCGCAAGCACACACATACAGACTGGTTGAAAACGTAGAACCGACTGCGCGTAATAAAGCGGCTGTCATTTCAGACGGCAATCGTAATTTTCCCGCTATAATAGAGGCCTCATTCCTCTTTCTCGTCCTCTGTTTGAGACAGGCATGTATAAAATAAAAATCCGTCTGAGACAAAGAATATCAATGTATCCATATGTATCCACCTGAATGGCACGCGCCAAAAAAAAGTTACTTTGTATTGTTTTAAAAGTTCCATTCTGTCCATCCATGTTCCATTACTGTTAACTAGGCTATTTGATGAATACAATTGAACACAAGCACAGAGTAGAAATGGACATAGTGGAAATTGTAGGTCTAGCAGCGTGTTTACTCCTTTGCACCGAAAAAAGGAAAAAACGCAAGCAACGAACCTGGTGTAGGTCATGGATGGAAAGGGGACATCCGCAACGCGGGTTGTACTCGCTGCAAAGGGAGCTGGAGGTAAGCAGATCTAGTCTATTTGTCTCTATTAGTAGCCTAATGTTAAACTGTGATGTATACATAATCTTAACTTATATGCATGTATTTAGCCAAATGTGTCATTGATATATGTTACAGATCACCGATACCGAAAGTTTTAAGAGGCTATTGCGAATGACGCCGCATGAGTTTAGCTTTCTTCATGACCTGGTTGAGCCTCATATACAAAAACAAGACACCAGGATGCGGCTGTCAATACCTTCAAGACAGAGGCTGTCTTTGACTCTGAGGTTTTTAGCAACAGGTTCGACCTTTCTACAACTGTACAAACATATGCAACTGTATAAGGCTATGGTTATGTTTGCAAAAGCATTATGTTCTAAACTCATCAACAACAGAATAGCCCATAATGTTCACCATTTAACAATGATAGGCTATAGGCCTAGCCTACTAACTAGACTAGGACTAGGATGGATGCTGGCTTAGATGTTGTTGTGTTAAGTACACTAAAAGAAGACGTTGCATTTGCATTGCAGGGGAAACATTCCAGTCTCTCAGTTTCCAGTACCGGATTGGGGCCAGCACGGTATCTGCAATAGTGGATGAGACATGTGAGGCACTCTACAACGTGTTGAAAGGGGACTTTTTAATGGTAAGACAATGTCTACCAAAATCCATAGTAATTAGCCTACCTTTCCACCAGTCGGTCAGCATGCACAGTAACAATGAACATATTTCCTTACCCAATGTAGGCTTTGCATGTCTGCCTGTATGCATAAATAAATAAATAAATAAATAAATAAATAAATAAATAAATAAATAAATAAATAGCCCTATTTATCTACATGGTTGACAATGTGATTGTTACTGAATTGTGTTTTTCAGATAGTTGACAGTATGATGCATGACAAGGTGTTAAATGTAAATTCCCTTTCATACTATTCATATACATTTTATTTCTGTTCCTAGACTCCCAACACAGAGGCTGCATGGGGTGCCATAGCAAAAGATTTCAGCAAGAAATGGCAGTTCCCAAATTGTGTGGGCGCAGTGGATGGAAAACATATTTATATACAGCCACCTGCTCATTCTGGGAGTACATTCAGGAACTATAAGTGCAGATTTTCTATAATCATGATGGCAGTTGTAGATGCGAATTATCAGTTTTTATATGTAAGTGTGGGCACACAAGGTCGGGCTTCAGACGCAGGTCTGTTTGCCCACTCTGATTTTAAAAAAGCACTCGATCATGGACTTCTAAATTTACCTCCACCCCATCCCCTACATGATAACATTCCTATGTCATTTCCCCACATGTTCATCGGTGATGATGCCTACCCGTTAAGACCTGACTTGATGAAGCCGTATTCGCATAGGCAGCTAGACCACCAGGAGCGAATTTTTAACTATCGCCTGTCCCGTGCCAGAAGGGTCGTAGAAAATGCTTTTGGGATCCTGGCGAATAGGTGGAGGATGTTTCACTCAACATTGTTATTGCATCCTGACAAGGTCACCAAACTAACACTGACAGCAGTTGCACTCCACAACTTCCTCTGCACACGAAAGTCCGAGTTTTACCTACCTCATGGATATGCAGACAGAGAGGATGGGGAACACAGGTTAGTGGAGGGAGAGTGGAGGAGGGATGGGCTAGGGGCACTACACCCATGGGCACCAACAGTGGGACGCAACGCAAGCATTGTTGCAAAGCAGCAGCGAGACACACTCAAACAGTACTTCAACTCTCCTGAGGGCATGGTGCCATGGCAGGATAACTTTGTTTAAAGAAAGGATTGAAACAAGTTACTATGTAAATACATTTTGATTTATTGGACTTGAAGAAATGTACATTGCCATTAGATAAATAAAATACTGTAAGAATGTAAAATGTAATGAATATGTACATATGATTGCAAAAGTAATTGTTAATATGTAAATACAGAAAGTATAATCAAATAAATAAATGTAAATATGTACATATGATTTTATAAATAAAATATAAATATGTACATTTGAATATTGAATATATTGAATATTGAATAAATTAATGAAAATAAAAAAAATACATTAATAGAAAGCACTGTGTGGATGTAAATATATCATTTATTCTAGGGACCTAATCAAAAGTTATATCCATGTTGGTTGTAGGTGGTGGTTAGGTGCTGCTCAGGGGATGAGTTGTGTGATTGGAATTGGGAGGTTTGGATGTCTGACTCAAGAGCATCATAAATCAAATTCATAATATTTCTTTTTAGCCTAAATCTAATGATCGGGTCCTTAATGTTGGCTATTTCGTTTGCAACCTGCTGTCCAAAGACATCACTGCCGCTGTTGCTGTTGGTTTTGATGTGGACGGCAGTTGACAGTTGCCGTAGAATTTCCATTTTTTCGACCTCCACATCATCAGGGGTGGTTTTCTTCCGTTTTTGTTTCTGGGTGGTAGGGGCTTCGGGTTGCTCCTGTGGTGGTAAAGGGGTGGGGGATTCATTCTGGTGTTGGCCTACTGGTGTACATTCTTGGGTCGTCTGCTCCACATCATCTTCCTCTGGAAACAGTTCTACAACAGAAGGCCGGAGCTACAAGAGACAAAAATATGGAGATAGAGAGAGAGAGAGAGAGAGTTTTAGTCATGAGGCCGAATTACTTTTCATCATAGTTGCTGAGTAATCTTATAAGTATTAGCCTACATGTGTGTTGAGTTATCAGCGTAATTAAATTCTAGTGGGTTGACACATCTTATATCTACAAGAAGAGCCTGAGAAGTTGATGTTGAATGAATGAATGAAACTGGTGTGAAGTCCATATAGGCTACAGTCTATGTGTAAAGTGCTTTGAGTACAGATGGGTGGTTACCAAAAAAGCTGAACTTACAGTGGTCTCTGTTCTGCGAGGGGTCATGTGGACCTTCAAGAATTCCAGTTTTTGCAGAATCCACTTTTGTTTCGGGGTCAGGGGACTCAGGCCACTCCCACTAGGCCTGGGTTTCAGTAGCCGGCTGTATTGGGTCCGCAGTGATGTGGCCCTTGTCTTCACCTCCGCCACTGAGAGTTGACATTGAGACAAACATTTGAGATTTAGAACCAGTGATACTGACAGTCTACATAGATTTACAGCCTCTGTGTTTAATGCCACTATAAAGACTTAAAGAACTTTATTTGTCACATAGGCCTTTATTATGTCTGGTGTCAGCCTATTTGTGCAAAGTACAGAAGTGCAGGTACTAGGCCTCTATGTCTATGTAAATATAACCCTAATGTCAGAGTAGTCTACCTAAAGCCATCATAGCTGTGCATATTGAAATATCAACACACATGGCTAGTGATGTTACTAGGAGTAGGCATAGGCATAATTGTATATAGGCTATTTTATTTCATTAGTTTCTAGTCGTGGATCCTTTATGGGGTGAACTTTGTTAGCTGCTTGGGTAATTCAATAGGCTTAGGCTTATTTTGTTATCTTTACCAAAGCATTAGCTAGCTAGCATCGAAAACATTTGGCTTACCTGTACTACCCAGCGCCTCTGCCACTGCTCTCCACGCCTTGTCTTTATCAACACGATTGTGGTAACTCGCGGCGCCGACATCATACAGGCACTCATACGCCTGCCATAGGTCTATCAAATTCTCCTCCATGTCCGACGTCCACTTGCTCGTCTCCATTGCCGGTCTTTATGTAGGTGGTGGAAACTTTGTAGCCTCGAGAAGAAACTTTGTAACGTTTTTAACGACAAATAGATGATTTCAAACATCCGGGAATTTTGCCATTGTGACATGTGTGACGTCCAGTTTGGGGGTAAACGAAAGATCGGAAGACCATTCAAATGAATGGAGATGAGGAGTAGCTAGTACACTTAACACCTTATTTTAATTTACCAGGCCATCAAACAATATGATGAATATATCGGTTTTTAAGACTTACTTTTACCCAAATGATTCGTGGTCAGAATAAAATTATTCGCAGCCAAATTCGTCTGCAGTGTCCTGATGTTGCTGGCTAACTCAGGTATTTGCTAACGTTAGTGGTAGGTCCGGTTAGCTTGCTAATAGGCAAATTGATTATATTAGAGTAACACAGCTTACTGGCTGGTCTTACTTGTTAACAGCAAGATCGTATGAGCATGCTACAGTGTGAATGTTGCCATGTTAATAAATTTAGAAGTGTTCAGAAGCCTACTGAAGTGCCGTTTTGACGGTTAGCTTGCTATATAGCAGCTAACGTCCATAGACAACAGCTCTAAGCTGTGAAGAAGTTCTGTGCTTCCGTTGGTTAACGGAAAAATATGCGAAATTTAAACAATAACGTATAGTTTGTAATCCTCTAACAGCAAGAAAACACTTACATAAAACGATCTTGTGGGTTTTATTCATGTAAACTGACACATCCAAACTTATAAAGCCATGACTCTGCCGAAGTACAGTCCGTTTTGCATTGAGAATAACGTTATCAATCCGGTCAGGTTTACCCCTGAAAGTGGGCGTGTCCGGCCGTTGCCTGATTGTTACGTGAAGTCGAAATCATCTATGTATCAATAGATTCCACGCGTAATGCTGTGTCACAATTGCAGCCATGACCACGTCTTAAGACGTACACCGATATTATCAAACATGTTTGATTTAGTCGCAATTGCGTCAACAATGGGAAGAATCGCATCGTTACAAATCTGTCACCCAAACACACATAACGATTCTAGCCGCGACTGAAACTTGCGACTACTCGTGATTACCCATGACTGGCCCGGACGTTCCATCGTATCAAAATCGGGGTTAAAAATCGGTAGGTCTGTTGCCAGCATTAACCCCCCCCCCCCC
>JAODXP020003905.1:0-38131 GCA_027497455.2 Sardinella longiceps
ATAACTTGGATTTCATTGAAAATATTAGGGAGAAAGCAAATAGCATCAATCCAAATAAGCTAAATAAGAGTTTGAAAACATAACAAATTGTATAGAACTTAACATAAAACAAAAGACCTTATAGTTCATCTTCTAGGGTAACGTCTATCACCCATTGAAATGTATTAAGACACATCAAAGAAAGTCCCATGTAACACTTTCCATTTTCAGAATTCGCATGAAAAAGATGAAAAATGGGTTAAAAAATTCAATTCTCCATTTATCAGACAACTCAGATAATAGGTAATTGATGCTGTTAGTGTATGTCATTGTTGTTTGTCGGTTGCTTTTGACAGAGTGGATAGTTGAATTTGATAACAATTTTCCATTTCTGCGTCGTGGTTAGGCAGAACCATTCGCGCCAGGGGATGTCTCGTCAGCTCGAGACGTGCAGTCCTGACAGAACAACTGGCCCACCTGCAGGCTAACCTACAGTCGTTCTGATAGCCTACAGAAGCCTATGAAATTGTTGCATGATTAATATTTTCATATTTACCGTGGCCTAGTAGGAACACGCCCATCGCTCTTCGCACAATCTATAAGTAAAAAAACGGTGATGCCGGGTGTTGCCTATAACACCTAGCATTTGGGCAAGTTATAAGAATAACATTTTGTTTAGACCAGGGGTCTCGTAGCTCTTCTCGCCACTTGAGTCGAGGGTTACCCCGTACAGTTGCTCTCTAACCTATGCGACGTTTCGGTTCAGCTGATGTCTTTGCTTTTGAAGTAGCCTAGAGGTCATTCATGAACTTACTTGTAACATTATTAATGTACTTCTGCGTCTCTGTAGTTATAGCCAAATCTGGTGCTACCTATTGGAGACATCCCCCGGCGTGTATGGTTCAGGCCAACCACGACGCAGTGATGGAAAATTTAAATATATTAACTCACTTTTTCTTTGGTAGTCTATCAAATTCAACTTTCAACAGCAACTGACCAACAACAATGAAATTATCAAACAACAATTACCTATTATCTGACTTGTCTGAAAAAATGGAGAATTGAAGTTATGAACCCATTTTTCATCTTTTTCATGTGAATTCTAAAAATGTATCAAAGCACTGCACAGCGTTACACAGACCCAAAGCTTACACGGACTTCAAACTTCATCTGTAACAGTTTCTCTCTCTCTCTCTCTCTCTCTCTCTCTCTCTCTCTCTCTCTCTCTCTCTCTCTTGCATGATTATGCATAATACATTGATGCATGTTGAGTGTTAAGCAAAAACATTGTGTCATTTTTTCTCAATCAAATCCAGGTCATTTATATAGCCCCCAAAAAATGAAAAAGTGTATTCATCACTTCATCATATGCATAATAATTTCAAATGCAATAATTCTGCAAACCCATCACTAAACCAATCATCTACATGATTCTTTCACCCGACTGTATCTCCCATCCAAAGACAGATGTGCTATCTCAACAAAAATAATGTATATCTCCAAATACCTTTGATTCGTCCTTTTCTCGGGTGGCTTCAAGTTCGTCAGTGTATCTTAACCGATGTCCACGGCAGGGCGTAATGCTGAGGTTCACTTAATTGCTCCGTAACAAATAGGCTAGCCTACTGTTACTGAGAGAAGCAGATGGTCTGATCCAAGAGTTCTAAAATTTCACTGCGCTTCTCCCAGTTTTCTTCCCGCTTGTATTCCTGTTTTAAACTGGGAATTAATTTACATATGCCCAATCAGATCTCTTAACCTTATCATCCTGCTGTCCTCTTAGCCAATAGCTTGCTCATGACCTGTCATTTGTAAATATTCAACAGGTTTGTCTCTTAACTATTCAACAATTCTTAAACATATTTTAGCCACAAGATGGCGCTGCTTGTTTAGAATTGTATCAATTTGAAATAACAACACTCAGCCTTTAGATGGCGGTATTCAGTCTTTTTGCCCTGAATGGTGCCTTCCAGGCAGCGCTGTCCTCAAGGCACCACTCCACCCTAATTAGTGTGAAATGAGCAAACAATAATAAATAGTAAGGGAACATCATCTGACTGACGTGAGGATCAGTGGTACTAGGATGACTAAAACATATATCTTAAGCCCTGTGTTTCAGGATCTGTTCAGGGCGTTGTTTCATTTACTAACACAAACCATTGCTCTTGTTACCAAGAATCCTTGTTATGAACTTATTATTAACTTTGAGTAATACTTTTCAGACATAGGCTACTTAAGACTTTTTGTGTTACGAAAGAAAACTTGACTTTGTTTTTTTGTTTTTCATGCTCTCAATAAATGGGAGCTTGACTTAGTCTATGCTTCCCCCCACTCTCACAGTCTCGAGGCAGTAGGCCATTTCTCATGGACATTGGCGGTCCAGACAGTTTAGATCAGGTCACTGTAGGTCAGTGGTTAAACTGGGATGTGGCACTGGCAGATGAGGGAAATCTCAAATATTGTGTCGGTGCAACAAAGAATAATGAATTGTCCTGTTGGGCTATGTTAGTGTTACTGTTGTTCCATTAGGCCTAGTACACTTGTAACCATATATATATTTTTTTTTTTCATTTTTTCAGAGATATATGAATATGAATATAAATGTATCTATCTTTTTCCTAATTTATCTGAGGTGCCGGAACTGCAGACACGTCTCATCTAATCCCCCCCCCCCCACACACACACACACATACACACACACTTTGACCCCTGCTGTTAGTTAGTCGAAACAACCAACCCCCAGATTTTACATGACACCACAGTTGGGGATGAAACAACAAAGTGAACATTCTGGCCATGTTAAAAAATCTCAACATGCTCTGTACATAATGTCACTTGTATATTACACAACGGCCATGTGGTGTGTTTTCCTGGTCCGTATGGTAAAAAGGGATAAAGAAATGTTCACAATATTGTCAACAGGAGAAGCCAAGTGAGTGTGCTTCTTGTTCTGTGCCAATTCTAAAAGACAGGGGCCCCTCTGAAATACGACAGCTGTCATGTGCAGACAATGTTCAACTCTGAAACTTTGAAAAGGCTGTTATGTTGGGAGGTGCAGAGAACAGTAAGACCAGTTATATTTGCAGATGCAGCCGGATACAAACAGAGAGAGAGAGAGAAAGACCCAGGAATGGGTAATTTAGGGGGCACAAAGTGTCACAGAGAGAGAGGTCCAGGGATGAGTAATTAAGGGGACATTCAGGGGACATTCAGGGAACACAGAGAGTACTCTCATGAAACATAGAGAGAAGAGCTCACGTGCACATGCATCTCACTTACGTTAATAAAGATCCCCTTGACTGTAAACCAGTGTAGACAGGCTCAAATTTGACTATGACTATCCAGCTGCATCTCTATAATATGGATTTACCCTCTGGCACCTCTGACCACCCGGCTGCACCTCTCTGAGACCAGGATTTATGCACAAGGGAAAGCCCCAGCTCAAAGGGAAGGCGACAGTGTCAGAACAAGGGACAGACTAATAAATGAACAATAGTGTCCTAACAATTTGAGTAGATGGGGATGACCCATGATGAAACTAAAGTTTGATTGGACATATGGAAATTAGGTCCTGGAATAAAATGGACATGCAAGCACGAGAGAAATTCGGAGAAACAAGTTTTGTGACCTGGACTGGACACTGTTGCTTCACCCAGTAGCATTGTATACCGGTTTATGTTACTGAGAAATAAAGTCATTTTTGGCATTGAGTCCTGGCGTGGACTTCGGTTATTTTGAAGAAAGAAGCTGAGAAAAATCACATCAGCCACTCTGCTCTGGCGGTGAACACAAAGATCCTCTAGGCCAGGTGGACAATAATTTTGGCTTTTGACTAACGGGCTGGGTGTTAACAGTTAACCAGTTGATGGGGGTAAATTGACAATTCTCAGTAGCCCCAATTTCTTCAGAGGCAGGTTCAAAGAGGTTAACAAGTTTAGAAGGGTGGGATTTGTATTTCATGAATACTACTCATTTGATAAATCAGGCCTGTAATCTAAGTCACCTTAGCTAAATGAGAAATTATTTTATTTTGGGAAGACTCCACAGGCCGGATTAAATAGCTCAACGGGCCGCATGTGCCCCCCAGGCCATAGTTTGCCCAGGTAGGCTCCAGGCATTATGGTGGACATATTATAACTTTCCTAGGTACCAATTTAACCATGATTGGAACCTTGATTGGAAAAAAAAAAGAAATGCCACGCCTTACACCACATACTGTATGTAAGTCACAGATCATCATAGCGTCTTTATATTTTAGAATATAATGTGTCAAATTGGTTCAGTAAAGTAAAATAAGAGTGTCCCAAGCATTTTGGAAAACACCTTGAGTGGATCTAAAATTCAGGATTGTCAGTTACACATTGCTTTGTAAACATGGCATGACTCTGAAGTCCGGGCTAATTTTTGTCTGAAATGTAATACAATTCTGCAGCAACATTTATACCCTCCTCATAGCTAAGGGGAATTTGTCCACCATTACAAAACATTAAAACATGTACAGTTTACATGTATGTGTTTCTTAAAGCCGATGACTGAAGAAACCGTTCCCTGTTTCACTCTCCCACACACACACGCACGCACGCACGCATGCACAGACACACAGACACACACACACACACACACACACACACACACACACACACACACACACACACACACACACACAGACCATAGGTCAGAGGGAGGAGGGGGACTGAGTTACCAGGGCCCGAGGTGGGAGGAGGTCTCTTGAGTAGGCTGAAATTGTATACCAGGACCTAAAGGGGACCCATGGCCACAACTTCTGCATAGGGCCCAGAATTTGGTTCTATACCCACACACACACACACACACACACACACACACACACACACACACACACACACACAGACAGACAGACACACACACACGCACACACACTCATCCTCCCTTTTCCTTCTACTGTGCCATGTAAAGGCTAGAAGTCAGCCACTGTGTGTGTTGTTTTCCTGGGGCTGGGTGTTATCAGTTGTCCTTGCTTTTACTGAGACACTGATATCCCAAGCAGCTTATAATTGCCTTGTTACTGCATAGCTTTCAGACTCAGAGGATCAGTGCCAGAGAAGGAAAGCGCTTTCAATCATAGACTGTGTGGATCACCCTCTCTATGGGGAGTTTGAACTTCTGCCATCACGCAGAAGGTTTAGAGTTCCCACACACAAGATCAAAAGATACAAATGCTCCTTTATTTGCACGGCCATAAATATGTTGAATTTGCACAATTAATGTTTCCTCCTACACTTTGCATCCTTGCATTTTTGCACATTGGACTCTTGGACTGGTATCTTAATCTCCATGTTTTTGATCTGATCTTTTATCTTATTCTTTTATCCTCTTATTTCATATTTGTTTTTATTGTATTGATTTTTAATTCTGTGTATTGGTCCCAGTCTATGTGAAATGGTTGGGGGCCTTATGTCCTTCTGCTGTGTTGACCCGTGTCCCTGTCTTTATGTTGTTTTTATTATCTGGCGTCTGTTCTGAAGGTTTTAATACCTGCTACAACCTAATTTCCCCTTTGGGTACAAATAAAACTTGAACTAAACTGAACAGAGCAGGGAGACTCCTGTCACACCTGCGATTGTTGACACTGAGTGAATGATCTATCAAGACACATATGTCCACAACACACATAAACACAACACAAACTCCCCAACCCCACACACGCACACACACACACACACACACACATTGTTTTATGATATTGTTGTATAATTGTATTATTATTGTATGATTTAATGACTGCTTTGGCAATATAAGTATAAGTCTTGTCATGCCAATAAAGCACTTTCTGTGAATCTGTGAACTAGTTATTCTTCACACCTATTCTTCTCTGGTAGATTAGATTACTCACAGAGCTGTGATGGAACGGTTCACAAGGAAATTAGCGCATAGAACTTAAAAAAATATATGGGCAATTCCACAAAAAAAGTAAGCCTCACCTTAAAGCTTTAAATCTCACCTACATGGACATACAAATTCTTTCAGAAAACTTCCAATACAAGAAAGTATTGTCTCGATGTAAATATTCAACTGAACAAGTTTCGAAAAGATATTGTGTTTGTTAAAATTTGTACCCTATTCAGCCATAATGTAAGTCTATGGAGGGGTTTATGAAGGGCATAAGAAGGTGATAACACAAAAAAAAGCTGCAATGCTATCAGTTAGTTTCTATTGTTATATTACTATTTCTGTTGATACAGGTTAAAATCCACCAGACACAATTGTTTTGTATTGTTTTGGAAGGTTTTTCCAGACGTCACATCCATAACGTCACAACCATGACGTCACATCCATAACGCAATTTCTCCCAATGAAAACCAACTTTTTTACATTTACATTTAAAATCAAGTCTTTCTCTTTGTTTACTGAGGTGTCCTGTTTGTTATGAATGTAGTAATATTTACATTTCTCTAGAAATTTCACAGACTTCACAGCAAAAACTACTCTCCCATAAAAGTTTGTCCATTTTTCGTCACGTCCATAACACAAATTGAAAGGCTCATATTCTTATGATGTTAATCATGATATTATTTGTGTTTGTCTATATTCATCCATGGAGTTTGCATAAGAATATGAACAAAATTGTGAAATACTGCTAGGTTTGCGGAGGTTATGTGGCATTTTGTTCATCAATAATGCATGAAAATGTCACGTCCATAACCCTGGAATTGCCCATATATATTACCTGTAAGCCGCTTCACCCTCCATCACCCTTAGCTCCGCCACTGAGAAAATATAGATCTGTGTTACAGTAAGTATTCCAATACAATAGAAATAGGGTGGTCATACATCCGGATTTCATGATGACAGTCTTGGAGTCGGTTTTCCATCGAAGAATGCTGAAACATGAAGGAATAGTTTGCTAAGTGCTATAGTCTGACATAACAGTGATAAAATCTGTCAGGAACACTGTTGTAATATAAATATGTTAAGGTTAAAATTGGCTTCTAAATCTCCAATCACAAAGTCCTATTCATTTTTTTTTTTTTTTTTTTACATTTTTGCAATGTGCACTATGTGGGATTTATCATATACGGTAGGCCTATCCAAAATTCAAAACACATCTCCAAAATAGTCTGCTGGCTATTTATGCAAACTAGAATTCAATTTTGTGCTTAAAATGTTGTGTCCTTACATTTAGTCACAAGTGTCCTTCTTTTCTTAGTCTGGCCGGTGGTCACCTTAGCCAGAGAGAATGCATTTTGCCAAAACTTTGAATATTCCTTACCTTTAGCTCAGAATACCTGATTGCGGTTGTTTAATTATGGTTTGTAATAAGACAGTGAGACTCATCATAGAACTGAGGAAGTAATTCCAATGTTATAAACATTTTTTTATAATTATTTATTATATAACTCTGAAGATACAGCATTTGTTTTCTCAATGTACTCATGCCTGATGCAATGCAAATTGTTTAACATTTAAAACATTGTTGAACAGTATATAAAATAGAACTTGTAAATGAAGGAATGCCTTGTCAGCCTTAATTTTTCTTTTTGTTTTGGTGCTCGCTGTGACACTTCTGTATAATGGCCTGTCTGATCATGGACAATTCAGCCTCCGGAAACTGTTCAAGAGTTTCTCCTGTTGAAAAAGCACAATAACATCACTTAGCATTCTTTAAACAATATTTCTTCTGTCTTACAGAAGAGGTCCAGTGTGAGAAGGACTGAGAGTATATTGCAACATCATAAAAGAGTTCAAATGTATGCCAGGGAGCAGAATTTTGATATGATCACGCAAGTCGGAGAAGACCGCTTGCTAAACTTAGCTGTAGTACAACAATGATACAAGGAGGTTTAAGTGTCTGGTCCAAGATGGAGATATTCTGGAACACCAGGTGCATTAACAGTACAAAAAGATAAGAGGGGCACTTCTCCAAGGCCATAAGAAACGCTCCATACAACTGTAGTCCAACAGCCCCATCTAAGGGTTGATACAAATGTGGTCTAATATCTCCACCTTGTGACCAAGAAAAGTAACAAGGTGTGAAACAAATACTTCGATAAGTTACAGTTTTTTTATAGCTTTGAAGCAGTAGTCAACTCAAAATCCACATTTTTTAAAACAGTTAACACAGAGGCCTAAACAGTGGCACCAATGGTCAAAATGACACATTTTGCTTGCAAAAGGCTCTAACTCTGCTGAAACCGTAAAAATACAGACCAAAAGCAAATTTTGCCCTAAAACAAAACAACTTGCACACAAGTGTTTGAGTGCTTCAGATCAGTCATTATACGAGGGGCAACAAAATACAAAATACAGCAATCATTGCGAGTCAGTGGAAAATTGCTTGTAACATGTATTGTAGTGTATAACTCTATGTTTCGTGCAATTTTTTGCTCTCTTCACAGATTTTTTGAAAATTGCTAATCTTACAAAGGAACAAATCCAAAATCAGAAATGATTTGATGCAAATTTGACTGATTCCATACATTTTTTTTTGCAAACTGAATGCAAACTTACAGTAACTTTTGTAAATATCTCAGAAACTATGCATTTCTGTAGTGCATAATATGTATGTAGATTATGTCTGTGTGTCTATGTGTATGTTTTTGATGTGTATATAGTATACTACTGGATGCATCAATTTCGATCTGGATAAAGTAGTATCTCTAATCTAAAAAGAGAGAAATAGAAATAAAATCTTTTACTGTGAAGTATACAGTAAAAACTATAAGACTATAAGAAATAGCCAACACTGTTGTATTCAGACTCAGACTGATTGCTAATTGAAGTTTTTGTGAAGATATGTCAAATAAAAGGGTGGGGAAAATGTGTCAATTCAATGCAAGTGGGTTAACACATTTGCAAGAGGTGTCTTTTGCTCTTGTGAGATGGCGATGATGAAAACTGAGAGGTTATGAGTTTCTTCAAACAGGTCAAAGCAATCAATAAAAACTGTAACTCTGCAAGAGGTGTCTTTTGCTCTTCTAAGAGAGTGATGGTGAAGTTCTGAGTTTCTTCAAACTAGTCATAAAAAAACCCTGTAAGTTACTGTAAATAACTGGGCAAGGGCTGGGGGAGAGATAAGACTAACAGATTTAGTTGGGCATAGTCAAATATCACTTTCACCTTAAAACCAGCATGCATCGCTGAAAATATTTGAGAATGCTGACACCCAAAACTACTTGGATGAGACACTTTGCTTCTCCCAGTGACATTGTTTTTTAAAGAGTTCAACAAGCAAAAACCATGACAATTCCTATGGAGATGCTCTACTTGCTTGTTATTAGGCCTCTGTGGTGCATGTGTTTATGGGTCAATTTGACTGAACAAGACGTTCTGAAGGACCTACATTTCTTGGGGTATGAAGGGACATGTCTCAGATATTTATTTCTCCATTAACATGTTTTTTCAGTGAAAATAAGCTAAGGCCATAAAGTTTCAAGCCATTCAAGACATAAAAAAAAAATGGTCAAATGGATCCTTACACCGTATAAGGGTTAAAAACATTACTATATTATTGTTGTTTTCGTTTTTGATTTTGTTTTTGTTGTAGTTGTTATTGTTATTCTGTTGTTTAAAAAACAGAAAATTAGAATGTAATGATGGAAACACAAAACAGTTACATACGTCGTACAGCCTCATACATGGTTTCATCCAAAGGCTTTTTTCGTGACTTGACATCAGGCACCATAGAAACAGCTAAGACATCATCTCCAAACACCAAACTTGCCAGCTTCTTTGCAAAACTGCATGCAACAGATTGCTTCAGCTCATTCCACTCAATTCTTGGAACTGTCACATCAGTGTTAGCCAGGTTGTACTGAAGGGGAGAGACAGAGAGAGAGAGAGAGATGAGAGAGAGAGAGAGAGAGAGAGAGAGAGAGAGAGAGAGAGAGAGAGAGAGAGAGAGAGAGAGAGAGAGAGAGAGAATTAATGCCTCCCTTGAATGAAGATTGATAATTGAATACATTTTCATTTTTGACTGCTTACAGTAGCTCATTATATATAATTTCTCTATCTGTCCATACATGCACACATTAGTACTCACATAGTCTTCCACATCAAGCCTATAAATGCCCTCAGCTATGGCATCTACATCTGCAGCTGCATAGGCCATCGCTGTTAAGAATCTATGTAGGGTGGAAAGCAACATACGTGATTCACAATTTATGTTTTTTTTTTTTTTTTTTTCAATTCTTCATTTGCCAATATTTCTTCCAATATTGTCATATTGGAAATGTATATGAAAGAATAAACTTACCAGTGTTGATGTTGCTGAAGGTGTTTGCTGAAAATGTGTTCATGTGTGTTAGGGTACCCATTGGATTGGCTTTTAAATCATGCTGGAGGGAAAAATCCAATCACACCCTGTTTTTTTCCCCCCTCACATTCCTGCAACCGCTCATCCTCCTTTGATACATACTGTAGCACGTACATACAAGTCTCATTATGTCTGGGACCTTTACTTGTTTTAATTATGTGGTTTCTGGACTGTGTCCCTATTCTCCATACTTTCTCTTTCAGTAAGATTAGTCAGTGCTTAGTGATGCTTCTTGAAGACACAATTATTTTAAAACATTGATATAAATTAAATATTTTTGTTTTCACAAGAAGGCTAACACAATGGCTGGGATTCTCCCAAGTGCTTAAAAGCAATTTGATTCCAGCCTGCACTAAGCATTCTTTGGACTTGAGCACCTGAGACAATACCATCCAATGTGTATAGAAATGTTGGGCCCTATGACAAAAAACATATTTTGCGCCCCTGAAAAAAAGGCTGTGGGCAAAATGTCTTATGCAAGACAAACACACAGTAATGCACTGTATGTATGTATGTATGTATGTACAATATAGTGTACGTATGTATATAAATTCTGTATGTACAGTATGTACAGTATGTCTACATCATGCAATTTTGCATGTTTACCCAAAAAATTCTATTTACAGTAATTGTTAGACTAGCAAGTAAGGGATAACGGCCGCAAAGTCCATTATTTTTCTTATGTCAGGACACCTCGAAGGCCGTTATCCCGCTTATCACTCGGTTGCAACTAAAACGTATAGATGGTAAGCAAGTGTTTAAAACATAAAAGAAACATGAGCCCGTTTAGAAAGAATTAATCCTGTTCGGTTGGGGTACTATCATATGAAGGAAGATCCGCAAGGCTGCATTTTAAAGAGCATTGATATAGAACGCTGGTGAAACTTTTTTAACCCAACAATGCCTCAGGTGTCCTGTTATTAAGAATTAACGGACACCCTGACAGCCAACCAGAAAACAGTATTCCATTCCACCGGGTGATAAGAACAAAGATACAGAAGACTCACTTATTTACTCAATGTTGTGTAATAATTGGAAACATCACATCTCCACATTCATTTTTTCTTACTCATCCACCTCAGTCAAAGTATACCACTTCACAAGTCTGGCTATGTCTGGATTCTTTGACTTTCAGACTTTTAATTTTGTGGTTTCTGGACAGTGTCCCTATTTTTCATAGTTTCTCTTTTAATAGGATTAGTCAATGCTAAGTGATGCTTCTTGGAAACACAATTGCAGTCAGTTTAGTTTCTGACAAAAGGAAAGTGTATTGTCTAAATACTTTGAAATAGACATTCGATGACAGCTGAATGAGTCATGGATAAAACCAGCAGCCAACAGGCAAGTAAAAAGGTAGCGTTAGTTTAATACAACATAGGTGGGTAAAGGAAAAAGCATTAGGCCTACAAATTTGGATGCTCTTTACCAGAGCTCTCTAATCTCCCATTGGCATGCCTCTGAACTCATTCTGCTTATAAAAATAAACATTTATGTAATCTATAGGGATACCAATCTGACTAAGGTAAGTTTCCTTTTTCCCTCAAACCTGTTCAAAACCATGAAGCGGAAAATGAGTATAGAAAAAGTATGGAATTTTTAAATGGAAAATGTGTAGGAACCCTGTCATTGGCTGCACAGCTCAGTGCCAGCCAAAAACAAAAATGCATGTGACTATCTGGTAACCTGACATAGCCCGAACATAATACTGCTGTTCATCCATATTCATGGTCTGGAGGTTCTTTAACCTGACGCGATTACAGGGCGGGGGGAGGGCATTCCGTTCTGGTTTGAAATGATTGGACAGCTCGTCTAATCAGCTTTGCTTATTGGCCGGTTGGCTCTCTACTGATATAAACCCGCCCCACAGAACACTCGTAACATTCGTAATAGGGGCTATGTCAGGCTAACTATCTGGTGGAAGGAAATGAGAAGTGAGCGGAGCCAGCAGATGGTGTTCACTTGCCTATAACACACAGGGCTTCAGTCAAATAAACGTTGTGTCTTTGCAAGGTGCTAGTGGAAAACAGTAGGCTGTGGCAATGTGTTGTATGCTGAATATATTTTCTATCCTACCAGTGTGTAAATAGACTGACTGACTGAGTCTATTCATCCCAAAGGGGAAATTTCATTGTTTCAGCAGCTTAGACATACAACAGACACACATACAGTACACATAAGAGAATAAATAGATATGCACATACTGTACATCTAAGCACAGGACATTGCAAGAGGTGAGGTAGCTGTCAAGACACCACATGTCCCAGTAGCAAGTGAGACTGTAAGCGCTTAGTAAAACATTAAAAGTACTGTGCATTTCAGATTACTGTAAAAGATGAGTCATCTCTCTCTACTCAGAGAGAAGTCATTATAATGTGCTATTGTAGTGGGTTAAAAAGTCCTCTTATACCTGTCTTGGTTGCAACTGAGTTGGTGAAGCCGCCAGCTCAACCCTCCTGTGATTCTTGGGGTCAATTTGACCCCAAAGCAATGTTTAACATCATGAATATGTTTAACTTTTTTCTTTTGGCCTCATATTTCATGGCTTTTTCTCATTTGATGGGGACAGTAGACTAAGCATGAAATTTGTACAATAATATGTATACACAAAAAAATCTATACACGGATGATCTTTGGGGTCAATTTGACCCCAGATTGATTTAGCTACCTAGCTAACTGAGCTGACTTAAGCTAGTGCTACCAACGTTGTCAGAATGGTCCCACACCCCATCAGATATGATGCCAGCAATATTAAAGACATAAAAACAATATTTGAGCTTTTAAACGGTCTTTGTTTATTGGTATCGTCGGCTTGGGGTCAAATTGACCCCAAAGGACCATGCGTGTTACTTTTCATAGTACTGCTAATAATAGAAAAAGTTTTTCATTCCAAGTGTTAGAGATAAACCAAATACTGTATGTACTAAGAAGTTATATAAAGCCATTTCAACACAAAAAATCATAATCACATTTTGAAGCAGTTTGGTGATTTTTAGACCATATTTAGACTATAATTTGCTATTCGCGCACAAGGTATTCTGGGTTCACAATGAGGTATGTGTGAGGGTGGGTTTCTATTGTAGGGCATTAGGTTGCGTTTATTAGACATCAAACTAAGTGCCTGTCACAAAAAATCAGGTAACAATATAAATTGCTTTCAATAAATAGACCCAAAGGATAAAGGGTGTGTGTAAGATTTGAGGGACGCAGGAGGGTTAAAGCGATCTCCATAATGTTTAACAATTTCCACCACCAAGGGGTTCAAATGTAGCCCCCAGCACAGAGCCTGCTTTCCTAATCAGCTTGTTTAGTCTGTTAGCATCACTTGCCCTGATACTGCCACCCCAACAGATGACAGCAAAGAAAACTGCACTTGCCACCACAGACTGATAAAACATTTGTAGCAACTACTTAGTACACCCATTAAAAGACCTCAGTTTTCTCAAGAAGTTGAGCCTGCTCTGACCCTTCTTGTAAACAGTTTGTTCTATGTTTTTGGTGAGTAAGGTTAGACCGCTGTTAAGTAGACCCAAAATGAGTTAGCTGGGAATATGCAATCTAACAACCACCACCCGAATCAAGATTGCTGGCTGGCTCGGAAATTTCTTGCAAGCCACAGTCTCCATTATACTTATCCTTTTTGTTATTTTTAAGAATATAAATCTGCCAGCAGAGGGTGACATAGCTCCTGAAATCTAAGGAAACAGTGACTAAAGCACTGTGTGTGTGTGTGTGTGTGTGTGTGTGTGTGTGTGTGTGTGTGTGTGTGTGTGTGTGTGTGTCTGTGTGTGTGTGTGTGTGTGCGTGTGCGCGTGCGTGTGTGCGTGCGTACGTACGTGTGTGTGTGTCTAATCCCTTTTTTTTTTTTTACCTTCATTTGCACTTCTGGTTAGATGTTAACTTCACCTCATTATCCCAATACTTGTACTGTGTTAGTTAGTAAGTTAATTAGTTGAATCCAAACCTAATGTATTCTAAACTTTTGAGCTGTTTCCAGCACCTGACATTAGATGCAGGGCTTCCAGTGTGTAGTCTCAACACCCCCGAGGCAAGGCCACCAAGGAATATTCCACCTGTTTATGAAAATGTGCTCTCCTATTCTGGCAAACCAAATGTTACCTTTAGCTTAGCATAGGCACTGGAAAGTTAAGTAGCCAAAGAGTTGCTATCTGGCGACTTTACATTCCAGTGCCTATGCTAAGCTACAGCTAAAGTAAAGCTAAAATTGGGGCTGCTGGACAGGGAAAATGCTGAGAGCAAAATGCTTTCACTCACATAAGTAACACCAGGTAAGAGAGTGAATAACCAATTTTCATACAGAGGTGGAATATTCCTTTAAGTCCAAATATTTTGACAGCCTATTATTAATGCTGAACAATAACAACTCTAACTAGGAAAGCACTCAGAGAGTCCACCAGACCTCCACCAAGTCAATATGGTCACAGACGCAATATAAATTCCAGACCAGAGGGTGTTCTGGATCAACGACCACCACCTAAATTTAATCAATCATTACTTGTCCCAATACACATGTTGTCTGTAACTTTCATGCAAATCTATGCAGTAATTCTCAAGTTATCTTGTAAACAGACAGACAGACAGACAGACACACACACACACACACACAGATGCTGTCAAAAACATAACCTCCTTGCCGGAGGTAATAACCAGCAACAGATTTGATATGGAGCCAAAATAAACGGATGTATTTCATGTGAAATGAAGTGTGCAGATGACCGCACTCCAATTTTTTTTATAAATCTTTTTATTCTTATTCACATTTCAGCAAGGACAAAACAAACAAACAGAAGTTCTGGCTACTGCCTTCATCACTGTGTGCATACATGTGTGTTTGTTTGTCCTTGCTGAAATGTGAATAGGAATAAAACAAGACTTCTAAAAATTGAAGTGCGGTCATCTGCCCAACTTCCTCTTTGATCACGCACCCAAAAAAAGAGAAGGAGCGCTGTGTTTCTACTCTTTTTGAGACATGAAAATATCAGGCCGGAATTCTGAATAGAGTTCTAAATATGACTAGGCCTACAAAGAGTTTTCATTGCGTATAGTTCACAAATAAATGTTCGCCCCCAGCTCAGTTCTGCCTGCTTTGCATTGAGTGGAAATGAGTAGGGGGAGTAGTGAAGTAGAAGCGTGTATGATCTAACCATCATTATTTGATAGCCCTGTGAACTTCAGTAGCACCAATTTGCTTGCACATGCAAAGCACATGCAAAGCACATACAGTACATGTAGGCAAAGCATGGAGAACACAAAACCAGAACCACCACCAGGTGAGTCCCTTTTGGTCTGTGACTGGATGCCTAAAGGAGGGGAGAAATTCAGCCATGGTCACTATGCTGAAATTAAATGGGACGTGCAAAGGAGCATGGGTATGGGTGGGGAGTCATATGGTCATTTATTGTGTGTGTGTGTGTGTGTGTGTGGTGTCAACATCTTCGCTTCCCTGACAGGGACTTTTCCTAAGACTATAATGATATTGTAATTATGACAATATTTACGCTTCAGGAAATATAGTCACAAAGAGATTGGCACACATTTTGCTGTATTCTGCTTTAAATTCTTGTATCTCATTGGTTCAGCCAGATGTCACTCCAGTCAGACCCTCAAGTGTTAGAAGAATTGTATACCGTACGTTTGTAAACTATTTGCCATTGAACTAATGAAAATAAATAGAGAAAATAGTACAAAATAATCTTAACAGTAATCTATGGATTATTTTACAATTATTTCACAATTTTTAACAATGTGATCTTTGTTTTACCTATTGTTAATATTTATATGATCCGAAGAAAGCTGCAGTTGAAATGAAGGACATATTTGCTGAGGTATTTGCAAGAGATTCACTGAGAAAGAGATTATGAAAATTTACAACCTGTACTAATTCAGTGATGTGCTTTTTAAAATAAACTTGGCTTAATAAACTAACCTTGTCATTGCCTTCTTTGCCAAAATGCTGAATTCTTCCAAGCCCACCCAAAGGAAGGCTAATGATGTGTTAGACCAGGGGTCGGCAACCCAAAATGTTCAAAGAGCCATATTGGCCCCCAAAAAAACAAAAATCATACCTGTCTGGAGCCGCAAAAATCTAAAAGCCTTAGCTAGACTGTCAATACAAGTTGTATGCCTACTATTAAAATGAAGTTTAAAATGACTAAGAAGGCTACAAATACAAAATGAACATTCGTGATCAAATGTAAATTTTTCCTGCAGCGCATCCTGGAGAGAACTGCGCACCACGTGACTACTGATGTACGATAGGCCTATTATATTGCTGCTTCAACTTCATCCTAACTTCCATTACAATATTAATGTGTTATGTTTTGTTGCACTGATTTAATTATAGATATACAAGAAGAAATACATATTTTTGGTGTCATCTTTTTTTTATTTTGAGGTCTCCAGAACAAAAAAGTGCATAGCCTGAGGCTATTTTCAGACCGTGTTGAAATGAAGTGTTCTCTTCAAACGTCAACAACAATATAACTCACTGTTCAATAACAAACAGAGCGCCATAAACAGCAGCCTGTCGTTAAAACGCAGTTTGCAATTATAAAAATAAAACGGCAGCCTTCTGAAAAGGTAAGCCAAATGCCAAGTAAAGTTAGCCTGACATACCCCGACCATAATACTGCTGTTCATCCATATTCATGGTCTGGAGGTTCTTTAATCTAACGTGATTATAGGGCGGGGACAAGAGCATTCAGTTCTGGTTTGAAACGATTGGACAGCTCATTTAATCACCTTCGCTTATTGGCCGGTAGTCTCTCTACCGATGTACACATGCCACAGAAGACCGTGCCCAGACCATGATATGTATGAACATTCGTATTATGGGCGGGCTATGTCAGGCTAAAGTTAGGTAGCCTAAGTCAGTGCAAATGATAAAAAATAAGTAAAACTATTTTTTAATTCTCCCCCTTTCTCAGCGTAAGACATTAAATAAATTAGTTACAATCGCAAAGGAGTACTGCAATTAAAAGACAGCTTGCTTAAAAATCAGTCAGTCAAAATGAACAAAATTAAAATAAGACAGATAAACTTCGATTTCTGTGCATTATCCTCTTCTCTTTAGTTCGCAAATGCCACAAAGTCAGTGCAACTGTCAAACGCAGCAGCATGAGGTTGTAGTAATTATTAGATGTTCATAACTACTAATCAATGGAGCCGGCCCGACAAAATCAGTCAAAGAGTTTAATGCATTTGTACAGACACTAGCACTGGGAGAAGGACAGCGACACTGCCACAGGGGCAGGTCCCGGCTCCAACTCTTCGAACAGAGCTACAGACAGACATTTATCTGCACACGAATTGCCCCTCATAAAACATGTGGTCAAACCGTAAACATTCCGGACAGACTGAACAAAAACAGGATAGGAAGTGAAGCTTTCTTTGAACCCTTTGTGTGTGCTATTATTACAGTCATTTGGGGTGATGACACTGATGCCTGGACCAACACAGATGCAAACACAATACAAGGCAAACAGCTGACAAACCATTTTAAAGTTGCACATCCCTGAAGATTAGCTGACAGACTATTTTAAAGTTGCACATTCCTGAAAATTTTCTCACAAGGTCAGCTTGATTTACTCCTGGGAATGTTTACAGCAAGGAAGGGTCAATTTCCAAAGACAGAGTCACCTTTTCCTTTCAGAACTCACTAAATCTGCTCCCAAATGCAGCTTGCATGTCAACGATTGCACCTTGCAAATAATCACTGTTGAGTATGTGATCGTGATGAACTTTTGAACTCTCTCAGGGATGAGAAGTGGGAGAGCGTGCCTCGCTCTACATCCCTGACGAATACGGTCAGCTTGCGCTCGAATGACAAAACGGCTTCCAGCATTTGAAGCGCATACAGTATATATATTTACAACTACATACATTTTTACAGCATAATAATATTTGTGTCATATTTCCCCCTAAGAAACTATATGTAAACCATTTTCACACATTTTTACAAAACCTCCAGGGAGTCACTAGGGGGTGCTAAAGAACCGTATGCGGCTCTGGAGCCGCGGGTTGCCGACCCCTAGACTAATGATGTTTGGTAGACTCTGTCATGCTTGCAACTTCCTCTTCCACATTTCTCCGCCCTGCGTCAATAAAAATCTGTGAACGCTACAGTTGATTTCAGATGACTGACAGAGAGAGAGAGAGAGAGAGAGTGCTGCTACTGGCTTCCCTTTCACTGGCTTACCTGTGAGGTGAGTGCATGCATATAATCAGGGCCGCTGCTAAGGTTTTGGAGGCCCTAAGCTTAACTGGTCAGGGGGCCCCCCCCCCCCCCAAAAAAAAAAAAAACAAAAGCAAAGACTTCGAAGTTCCACTCAAACCTTTACTATTTATACTAAATATAAATCACTATCTTGGTACATTTATCAGCTAGTCTAATCTATAGTTGCTGTCTGATCATGTTAAATCAGGATTGGAAGAAAAGATTTGGACTGAAGCAGTGCACTGCGGATATCTTGAACTTTGTTGACTAAGGCACGATATCTACAAACTACAGTGACAATTGTCAACTACTTGCAAACATGCCACATTCATTTTAAAATCCAGATTGTTTCATATTGCAACCAACCGAGCCTAAATTGAGCAACATCATTGAACGTTAAGTTAGCAAAACAATTAACGTTAGCCTAAACGGACTTACCGGCCAGGGATGCACGGGCGTCTTCTTTTTGCTTCTTTTTCTTTCGCTTTTCAGCACCAGATTCATGCTGTCTCTTCATTATTAGATGTCAACGATGTTGACACATTTACTGAACATTTGCACAGCAGAATCTTGCAATTTGCAGTTTTCTAACGTTGCTGCTTGCTGCTTCAATCAAAGCCGACACAACAAACTCAAAGACGCAATTTGGGATGTACCATTTCAGGGAATAGGGGTGGGTAGGACTATCTTTGTATATTAGGCAAAACTGTTAATTTGCTTGAATTGTATGATGAGTTACGCAATTTTTAACAAAAAATGATGGGCCTATTCATTACTAATTCATATATTTTTGCAATGTAACTATTATCATGACATTTTTTAGTAAAGCTCAAAATTGGAGGCCCCCGAGGCCCTGCCAAGTGGTTGAGGCCCTACGCACCTTGCGTACTCTGCGTATGGGGAACGGCGGCCCTGCATATAATGCTTTATAATACTGCAATGAGGTAGTGTTTTTTATTACCTATATAACCTTATACCTTATTTACATTACATTATGTTGTATAATATATTATACACATACAGTATGTTGTCTCAGGGAGCATATTACCAATTTTGTCGGTTTAACCAATTTGATATATGTTGACATAAACAGCTATAGATAATGTACTGTATGCTTAGAGTTTTAAAAACAGGATCAATATTAATGTGTTTGTGTTGAAAAAAAAAATCACAAATTAATGATAGGCTTCGATGGTAGGCTATTTGCCAAGACAAGATTATGAATGCAAATGCAAGATCCATATTTATCTGGAAATGTTAATCATGGCCTGTGTAAAAAGATTAAGGTTTGATTTGCGAGTTGGTTTAGGGAGTCAGACGAAGACCTACGTTGAATCAAAAGATGGTGGTTTAATTGCCAACAAAACAAAAGTACAATGCTCTGGCTACAGGGTGCTGTAGAATGCATTCTGCTGATTACAGAAAAACCTTGTTTTTTATGTTACAGTCCAATGCTGTCATGCTGACAGTTACATACCCGCTTTTTGTTTTTGCTGATGTATGAAAAAGTTTGTCTGTCTTCATTTTCATGAGTAATTAAGTGCTCATCTTACTTTACTTAGGGTATGCAATGAGCAATGGTAACTCATCATTATGCAGCATGAGTAATGAGACATATAAAACGACAATTAACAAATTGAAGCATTAAAATGTTTTGAGACACTTCAAGTTCTAAAGGCTTATATGATAACATTATAATTCCTTACAAGTACAGTCATGAGAACATATAAGCAGTTATGAATTCTAATGTCAGTACACCTTTATGAATGCATTATTACTCTTTATGAATGCATTTATAATGCTCTATGATTTATAATGCTCGGGAATGACCGACGGCATGAGCAGCGCCAAAGTCCGCCTATTCATTAACAACTAAAGCAGAACTCTGCTGGCTACTTCATGTACACAGTAGCCTATAGTAACCTGTGTGGGGTTGAGCTTTTGATATCTCTTGTCACAAGGAGCAGGTTATAGTAATCAGTAGGCACAAATAAGTTGACTGAATGGAAGAAAATGAACTTTATTGCAGCCAGGAGTGTCCTGCTGTCTGCTAACTAGCTTGCTATCTAACTAAAAAGCTAGAGATAGCGATAGAGTTCTCCCTGGTGTTGTGAGAAGAAACCGGGAGATTGACCAATCACAGCCCTTACCTGACCCAGTGCCCTCTCCGTTCTCGTACACGCATTGGCGGATAGATAGGAAATTTTGGAGGTGCACGTCGAGCCACGGAGAGGGTCTACAACAGGCTCTACGTCGTCGTAGAGGGCTTTGCGGTGCGACGCACGTATGACTATAAACCTAGCTTAAACGTCTTCTATAAATGGTTATTAAATAGCTTATTAACATCAGTAAGATGTTAATTGGAAAGTTGGTGGTTTCAGTCAATGAGATGAATAAATTCCATCAAGTTTTACCATTTTAAAAATAGCCATAACATACTGTAAACTAACTGTTAACTTAACAGTTAACTAACTTACTAACAATGCTGTAAAATGTCTGTAAATTGCCATAACCTAACTGTTAACTGTTATCTACTAACAGTTAAATAACCAGTAACTGATGTTAATAAGATATTTAATAACCATTTATAGAGGACAGTTATTATAAAGTGCTACCAAAACATCTAATATAGACTTTGTTCAATTTTATTGTTAAGCAACTTTCTCTACCTTGTCCATTCATCATAATGATAAATTGGCCTCTGTTATCCCCCACGCTGACTCCACCCTCGCATTTTGGGGGAGTTAACCGTACTTGCCGTCTGTATCTATTCAGTTCTATGGAGGGCGGGACTTAGTCGTTGTCTCCAGTTTATATATAACCTACTTGGGTGGAGTCCTCTTACCTCACTCACGTCAGATCATGCGCTACGTAACTTTCGTAAGGCACTTCCGCGCAACGATCTGATGTTGAAGCCCATCAGAGAGATTTCAAGCCATTATTCTCTAACCGGACCAATCAGGGAAGCTAGCTGCTGTAGAGGGTGTGACGTAGCGAATAAGCAACTGTTTTGAATCCAACCAATCCAACAAACGTAACCAGCGTCATCGGTTGGTTTCGATGTGGTTGGCTGCAGTGTACGTCAATTAAATTGATGGACAAGCCGTTTGCCCAGTTAGATTCAAGGATTTCTGGCTCCTGAAATATCTCGTCTATCGCTGAATATCAGATGAACGCGCGTAGCGCTACATCTGACGTGAGTGAGGTAAGGAGTCCTCAGCAAAACAAGACACATGGCCTCAAAATCAAAACATAGCAACACAGTGCAGTACACACTCAGGCCAGCAGGGCAGTACTTGAACCAAACACTGTCACAGCGTTTGTAGTGTCTTGGTAAGTGTTAGGATTCAAATAAGACACATAGATATCTTCATGTTTTACTGATGATATCTTCATGATTTACTGAAGATCATTGCAGTTACAACCACATGTATGACGAAGGAAGCACTTTATATACACAACATATAGCCCACCAACAGGGGCCAGCATAGAGGCTTTTATGTCCAATGTAATAGAAGGCCCCGGATAGAAGGCAGCGGGGACCCGATGACCTTCTCTGCTGTTCTCACTACCCTCTCCAGAGCCTTCCAGTCTGAGGCATTGCACGCCCAAAACCAAACACAAATGCCACTGGTAAACAGGCTCTCAATGAAGAATGACTCTTATGGCCGATGCAACATTTTACTTCAGAACAAGAGGAGTTCAAAGAGGCAACATCCCTGTTCTGGAAAGACCCTAACCTTCATAAACACTTGGGAATGACATGGATTTAAATATTTATTTGTTTATTTACATATTAAATTATCCTTTTGCAAACAACAGTCTCAGATACACATTTATTTTTAAATGAAAACAGCCACTAGAGGATGCCACAACTCCAGAAATTAAAACAAACATCTCTTATTCTCTTGCCCAGATATACACTTACTACACTTAAATATATCAGGACCTGTTACAGTAATACTTCCTCTGATCACATACATGTAGGCCTAATGAGTATTGAGTATTGTGATATTGAGTCTGAATGACTGACACACTGTTTCTTCTTGGTTGTTTAACAGTAACACTGTCTCTCAGTTTAGGGGCAGTACAGATTGGATAACACCAAACGAAATAATCAGTTCTGTCAGGTTCAGTCAAAATAGAAACCATGGATACAGTAATTTATATTTGGCGGCATGGCCCTGTTCTGGGGAACTCCCTGCCCATCCATGTGCATACCTAGAAGCCAGGGGCATATAGGTATATAGGTAGCTATAGGAGCTATATACATACATGAAGGCCAAGCACATAGACCTTCTGGCATAGGCATGCAGAAATGCACATATAAATTCAAAATAAAAATGAAAACATACGGAGCAGGGCTTTCAATCTGTGGTCTCAGCTTCAACAGCCCCAAGGACACTTAGTTACCCTGGCTATCACCAAACTACATAATCACAAGATATTTTGCAGATATTTAATCTGGAGACTCACATATACATTTTATTGTAACGATGACATCAACGATTGTCCAGTGACATTTTTTGGGCATTTATGAATGTCTATCAAAGCATCTGTATGTAAAGCCAATGACATAACTACCAGGTGATTTAATCTGAAGTCCAAATATTTTGACAGCCTGTTTTTATGCTGAACAACAGATGCACGATGTAAGATTAATGCCATACAATCATTGCAAAATGCAAAGCACTGCTAAGCAACAATACTGAAACTGTCAGACAAATAGAGAGAGCGAGAGAGAGAGAGAGAGAGAGAGAGAGAGAGAGAGAGAGAGAGAGAGATATGACAGTTCAGAAAGAAAAAAAAAAACACTTCATAACTCCAGTCACCAAGACATCGCCCCACAGCTTGAGAATCATTGGTTTATTCTGCTGTAAACTCTGAGATCTCATTGGTTCAGCCAGATGTCACTCCAATCAGACCCTCAAAAATTGTATACAGTACATCTGTAAGCTATTTGCCATTGAACTAATGAAAATAAATAAATAAAAAATAATAGAAATTAATTTTAACAGTAGTATCACGCTGATCACTGATGGCCCATTGATAATATTCATAAGATCCGCAGAAAGCTGTAGTTGAAATGTAGGACATATTTTCTGAGGTATTTTGCTGAGGACTTCCAGTTTCTCTACTCTGCCATATTTCAGTTACGAGCAGCCGTAATGCATTTCAATGGGAGGATTTCTGAAATGATTGGTCTTTTCCTATATAAGTGTCTATGGTAAGACTCTGTCATACTCGCAACTTCCTCTTGCACACTTCTCCTCCCAGCGTCAATAACAATCTGTGAACACTACAGTTGATCTCAGATGACTTGCAGAGAGAGAGAGAGAGAGAGAGAGAGAGAGAGAGAGAGAGTGCTGCTACTGGCTTCTCTTTCACATTACCTGTCAGGTGAGTGCATACATAGATTACTGTTTGTATAAAAAATGCTTTACAATACTGCAATGAGGTAGTGTCTTATATTGCCTATATAATCTTATGCCTAATTTACATTACATTATATTGCATATATAATGCATTATACACATATATGCTGTAGCGTTTTGTGACTATTTTCTATGGTGCACCTTGCCAATTGCCTGTGTGGATGTCTACAATATCTGAGACAACTTATTTTTCCCCGGTTAAAAAAGTTTTCTGATGCATGTCAGGAGATTACCCACAGCAAAATAAGTGGTCAAAGTCACTCAGGAGGCAACAAAAACTTAAAGACTAACTAGGCGTAATTTCCTTTCCAACTCTACGAAAGATAGAGTTGGTTTTATTAAAAAATAAAATTTAATATAAAAAAGACTACAATGCAAAAATGATGGACTGTAGCAGTCCTAAGAAGAATAGATAGCCTAAAACAAAAAATATAAATGTTAAAAAGGAATAGAATGTTTTCTGATCAAAAAGGGGAAGCAATATCAAAGGAAAAAAAGAAACTAAGACAGTACCTCATGGTTATGGTTATTTGGTTATATGACTATATGGCTATTTTGAATGTGTTTCACTCACCTCATATACACTACAAAGTGCACGTACTGTGGCCACCAACAGTAACAGTATAAAGAGGCCTTTTATGTTTTTTTTTTTTCTTTTCTATTTTTTTTAAAGACACATTTTGTCTTCCAGTAGCTTTGGTGTAGTGAAGCGTCATATGATGTGGAGAACTGGTAGCTAAGCTTGCTACACTTACTGAGTAACAACTGAATATTATCATTGACAAATTATTAAAAAAAAAAACATATATCATTGTATGTACATGTATGTGTCTTTACAAATATACATTTGACTCTTTTGAACAAAAAACATTTTTGTTCTGTATTTTGACTGTTCTGTATTTACAGTACAGTAAAAGGGGAGTTAACTTTATTTTGTTGGTCCTGAGTATGAATCCAAATGGGATAGCTGTAATTACGGCTTGTTCTTAAATCGGAAATTTCTTTTTGAGGCAATAAGACCATTTGCTTTTAAAACATGCATGCTACATTTTAAACTGTGCATCTAAGTGAAGTCATGCTGAGCTAATTATTAATTCATGCTTTAGGAAATAATGCACAATGGGTGCATTAATAATTTGCAAGACAAATACTGGAAAGTCCTGTATTCCACAAATCATTCACTATAACTTATGCCCCCCCCCCCTTTACAGACTAGGGGCCGTATTCTCAAAAATTCTTATCTTAACTTTAGGAGTACTCCTAATCTGCACTAAAAGTACTTAAATAGGTTATTTCTTAAAAGTAATTCACAATGCCTCTGAGACCTACTTTTAGCTAGGACAAAAGGCAACTCTTAGGATAAAACAAAATCTGTGTTGCTATTCACGTCAGCTCTCATGCACGAGCTTGCTTGCATTTACATCGGTGATTGGCTGATGACTGACAGGTGGGTGTCATCTGCGCTGCATGCTGCGGGAGAGTGATCTCAACGTTTCAATTCACCTTTTTCACCTGGCGGCCATATTCCGAACGAAAACGAGGCTCGGGTGGTAAACTAGAGGGTTGTTAATTCAATTCAATTCAATTTGCTGAAGAAACGTTAATTCAATTCAATTCAATTTTATTTGCAGAGCGCTCAAATACAGTGCATTGTCTCGCGGTGCTTTACAGACAGTATCAGAAGCATCCATGAGAAACAGGGGCAAGGAAAAACTCCCTTCTCTTTATAAATTATAATTAATAATTTCTCACAGATGCTGGACAGAAAATCTACTGCTGGTCCCCTCTCTTACTATTGGTCAGGTGGAAAGTTGGGCAGATGAGGGGATATCCCATCCCCACCACCCAAGCCTCGTTCTAGTGCCTCACAGTGACGTACTGTAGGTGAAAAAGGTCCATTGAAACGGTAACGAGGCTTGCGGTTAAATGATAAAGTATTGTTGCACCGTTTTAACTGCATGTTTGAGAGCACATTTAGAGAGAGAGGAAGTACACAAATTAAACTTGACCGTAATAAAAAGTGCATATATATTTTAACACGGGTTTTGGTGGCGTTTTTGAATTCCTTGTAAACTGCATAATCATTCTTTCATGCTCGTATAAATGATAATTCACGTGCATTTCGAAAGATTAAAGGAAAAGGCAAGGCAGACTGAGATAGTCAATTTCAACAACAGCTCTATTGCTCAAGCTACTCAAGATTAGCCAATACTGGAAACGCAAGACATTTTGATCCAACTATATAGGTTTCTTTGAACAGAGAAAAAGCACTAACAACAAGCCAAAGGGGGCAGATTTTTGAACTGTATTTTTAACATCTTAAAGGATAGCTCCAGAGTGAATTCAAGCATAGCCCTGTTGAAGGAGCATGCTAAATGCACCAGTAAGGTAGTGGAACAAAATAATTTGGAAGAGCATAGACCGAACACAGAAACGAACAAGCACTTTACACTGAATATCATTTGATATAAGTATGAAATTTGGTATATCCCAGCAAACATGGAACGTTATGGGAACCTCAACTAACGTTCTCTCCTGGTTCTCCTATGGTTATTTTAAGAACGTTAGGTAACCCTTTCTTTTACAGTCCCCCAATTACCAGGTATTTACCTGGTAACAACATGGTAATTTCAAATAATTACATGGTAACTACCATGGGTAAAAGGATGGTAATTACATAGAAATGATGTATTAATTACATAGAAATACCTTAATTATTACCATGAAACTATTTGGTATTAATTGGTAATTATTACTGGAATTATGGTAGTAACAAAAACCCTAATTACCAGGTATTTACCTGGTAACAATATGGTAATTGCAAAGTATTACATGGTAACTAACACAGGTAAAAGGATGGTAAATACAGAGAAAGTATATGGTAATTACATGGAAATACCCTAATTATTACCATGAAACTATTTTGCATTAATGGGTAATTACTACTGCAATTATAGTGGTAACTACAAAAATATAACCCAATAACCATGTAAAAACAGAGAAATTATGACCTTATTACCAAGTAGTTTCATCCTATTTACCATGTAATTATGCTGTTTTGGCTGGTAATAACTGTTTCCCAGGAAAGAACACAGTTGTTCCTAAGAAACTATGTCCTGTAAGCACTATACCCATTTATCAGGCATGGGTTTATTCAGTACTTACCCGGTAACAACAACTGCAGAAGTAACTCCATCAGGGTCTCTCTTCTTTATTAGTGGGTAATTGCATATGTTGATTGAAATTTACTTGGCAAATACATGGTAAAAAAAATGTAAAACTGGACTATTTTCCAGGTAAATATGATGGAACTGGACTGTAAAAGAAAGTCTACATTGTTTCCATGGTATTAACAACCTCTTACCAAGTAACTACACAAACACTGATCTCTTTTGCCATAAAAAATCACTGAAATCATCGACACCTATTTTCTGCAATATTACCAGGTAATACTAGTCTTTTTTTCCTGGTAAGTACTATGAAACTGGACTGTAAAGGAAAGTCTGAATTGTTCCCATTGTATTAACAACTTCTTACCAAGTAATTACATAAATATCAATCATTTTGTTCATTACAAGCCACTGCGAACATACATATTTTCTACATTATTACCATGCAAAGAAGGGCTATTGTCCAGGTAATTATGATGGAACTGGACTGTAAAAGAAAGTCTACATTGTTTCCATGGTATTAACAACCTCTTACCAAGTAACTACACAAACACTGATCTCTTTTGCCATAAAAAATCACTGAAATCGTCACCTATTTTCTGCAATATTACCAGGTAATACTAGTCTTTTTTTCCTGGTAAGTACGATGAAACTGGACTGTAAAGGAAAGTCTGAATTGTTCCCATTGTATTAACAACTTCTTACCAAGTAATTACACAAATATCAATCCTTTTTTTCATTACAAGCCACTGCAAACATTGTCACATATTTTCTACATTATTACCATGCAAAGCTGGGCTATTTTCCAGGTAATTATGATGGAACTGGACTGTAAAAGAAAGTCTGAATTGTTCCAATGATATTAACAACTTCTTGTCAAGTAATTACACAAATATCAATCTTTTTATTAAGAGCCACTGAAAACATTGTCACATATTTCTACAGTTTTACCAGGTAATACTGGGGTATTTTCCTGGTAAATATGATGAAACTGGACTGTAAAAGAAAGTCAGAAGTCTTCCCATTGTATTAACAACTTCTTACCAAGTAATTACACAAATATCAATCTTTTTTCTATTACAAGCCACTGCAAGCATTGTCACATATTTTCTACATTATTACCATGTAAAGCTGGGCTATTTTCCAGGTAATTATGATGAAACTGGACTGTAAAAGAAAGTCTGAATTGTTCCCATGGTATTAACAACTTCTTACCAAGTAATTGCACAAACATTGATCTCTTCTTCCTTACAAACCACTGAAAACATTGTCACATATTTTCTACATCATTACCTGGTAAAAGCGGACTATTTTCCAGGTACATATGATGAAACTGGACTGTAAAAGAAAGTCTGCATTGTTCCCATGGCATTAAATCTCTTTTTCTATTAAAAAAACACTACAAACATTGTCACTGTATTGTCGCTGTATTTTCTGTATTATTACCAGGTAAAAACAAACTATTTTCCAGGTAAATATGATAAAACTGGACTGCCAAAGGATTTATCAGTTGTACTGCCATGGTATTAACAACGTCTTACCAAGTAGTTACACAAAGATTGATTTCTTCTTAATTCCAACCATTCTAAATCACCATGTGCTGTATTTATGGCAACATTACCAGGTAAAACGGGACTATTTTCCAGGTAAGTAAGATGAACCATACAGGAAAGTCATGGTATTTACTTCTGTTATAGTAATTGTGAAAAACTGTAATTGACTCTCATTTCTACAGCGGTCTTCTTAAATGCAATAACGAGACAAAGATGTGCAAGAATGAGAAAACATAAAGTAAAAGTGCATTAAAGTGAATGTTCAAGTACATGAATGTGCATGAATGGAATGTCCATATTTGTATGGGCAACTGTTGGGAACATGTGGAAAAAGAAACAAAAACAGTTCACTGTGTGAACAGAATAATAAATGCACACAGTAGGATAACTCAGTGAAACTAGCCCTTTAAAGTGTGTGTATAAAAAGTCCTTTTCTGTGTGAAAGAACAAGCTTATCTTTTATCCACATGCAATGTTTGGATGTTGAGGTAGATGCTGAAGACACCAAATGGCAGTTGGCCAGGCCACCATAGTCACTGAGGTTTCGTAGTACAGCTTTGCACCATCTTGCAGATTGCAAATCCTCTTCCTATGGCCTGTATTTTTATTCAAATAAATACACATGAGACACATAACATGTTAAGGCGTTAGAAAAGTTTGATATGAAGATTTTGGTTTCAGTGCATGCATGTGTTTTCCTAATCAGGCAATCCCAATTTTAAATTCTAACCCTATCCTAACCTTGTAATGCAAAGTAGTCAGACAGCAACCCTTGGCCACTTATCTTTCAAGATTCAAGATTCAAGAATTGTATGTCACATGAATATTTGTAGTTACAAAGAGCAGTAAAATGTATATTGAGACAATCTCCATGTAGCCTGACATAGCCCGACCATAATACTGCTGTTCATCCGTATTCATGGTCTGGGAACGGTCCTCTTGGGCGTGTTTATATCGGTAGAGAGTCTACCGGCCAATAAGCGACACTGATTAGACGAGCTGTCCAATTGTTTCAAACCAAAAGTGAATACCCTCCCCCCGCAGTATAATCGCGGAAGGTTAAAGAACCTCCAGACCATGAATACGGATGAACAGCAGTATTAT
This sequence comes from Sardinella longiceps, assembly GCA_027497455.2. Taxonomy (NCBI): domain Eukaryota; kingdom Metazoa; phylum Chordata; class Actinopteri; order Clupeiformes; family Clupeidae; genus Sardinella; species Sardinella longiceps. The sequence continues at coordinate 29,766 of JAODXP020003905.1, forward strand.
GGTCGGGCTATGTCAGGCTAATCTCCATGTGCAGCAATTATATAAAATTTATAATAATTATGTATAATAAATAATAAATAAGATATTAGAGCAAGCAGTTACGTTGTTATACAGGCTCTTGGTCAGTAAATAGTGCTTATAAAACAGTAGGGCTACAGGGCTAAAACAGCAGGGCTACGTATATGTTAATTAGCATACTATGCTAACTAGTTGGTTGCTGGTGGTTGCTAAGTTAAGCATGTCGGTTGCTATGTTGGTTGCTAGGTTGCAACTGTGGAAGTGGTTCGTTGCTAGGGTAGGTACGTTGGTTGAGGTGAGGTGAGGCTAGTTGAGGTGGTTGCTAGGGTAGGTATGTTGGTTCCTTAGGGTGGCAAATGTCGAATTGGTTGCTGGGCCGACTTGAGGTGGTTGCTAGGTTGTTGCTAGGGTAGGTATGGTGGTTGCTAGGTTGCAACTGTGGAAGTGGTTGCTAGGCCGTTGGTAAGGTAGTTGCTAGGTTGTTGCTAGGGTTGGTGCAGTGGTTCTGTGTGTGTGTGTGTGTGGGGGGGGGGGGGGGATAATAGTTGATGGCCACCAACCTCCAAATTATTTTTTGGCATTGAATTATTACAGTGATGACTTTTATTTTGCAGTTGTTGACAGAGGAAACAGCTGTTGATTTTTGTATTTTTATGGGGGGGGGGGGGGGTAACTTTAGTAGTTAAATTATATAACAGTGGATTATTATAGTGGGGACTTTTATTTTGAAACAGTTGTTGACAGAGGCAGGGGACAAAGTTGATGACAACTGACAGCTGGAATGGTTAAAAAGTTAAATAGTTGAATAGCTTAAATAGCAAAATTGGAAAGTAGTTTTAAACAGTCAATAGTGAGGACAGTTGTAAGCAGAGGAAAGGGAGCTGATTTAGGGAGCTAATTAAGTGAGTTGGAACAGCTGGCCAAATCATCTGATCACTGATTAGCTATCACCTGGTGAACATTTGCGGATCCCAAGATGATTGGCTAAGGCCCTAGTGTGATGTCACCCACTGTAACACATTCTAGCTCAGCTCAATGTTAAGTCCATGGGCATATTTTAAATAGTTTGTAAGTCATAGTTTCAAAAGTATAAAAGTTAGAAAGATGAAAATTACATAGCACCAGAGAACTAGGCCTAAGTGAGAGCTACGCAGTTTTAATACAGTTTCTAAGTCAAATAGTTTAAGCTGAATTACGGTATTAGGCGCAGAAGTTTCTGGTAGAATAATAATATAGATTAGAAAAAGAAGAATGCAAAGAACTGTAGAATGCATTTTCATGCATTCTAATTGGTCATTCATCCTATTGCCTGTGTGGGGTAAAAATATTTTGGTCTCAGTGCATGCACTTTCCTAATCTGGCAACCCAAATTTTAGCTTAAGCTTGGCATAGATGCTGAAATGTAATGTAGTGTACCAGTACAAAGTGTTGCTATCTGGCTACGTCACAATCCAGTGCCTATGCTAATCTAAAACTAAAAATAATGCTAAACTTGGTGTTGTCAGATTACAATAATGCATGCACTAAGACCAAAATGCTTTTACCCACATGTGTTACTAGGTAAGTGGGCGAATAACCAGCTTTCATCAAAGGTGCAATATCCCTTTAAATCCTTTCAATGGAATAGTCCTTTAAATTAAGTCCTGTTGCCTAATGAAAACAATGCCTTCTCACCAAGCTAGCCTACAATTTTGGTAGCCTACTGAAAACATATGCAGCACATTGAACTGCATCAGTTCCGGTGCCTAATGAAGCCAAAAAGTTTATAGCTGAGTTTCTATAATACACTTGTAGTTGATAGCATAAAATACATAAAACATACATTATACCAAACAATATTGATTAATGATCACACAGTGTTATTTTCCTAATGTAAAGATAACTATAGCCTATTCAAACTTGAGCTCAGATTAGAGGTATTCAACTGTAGTAGCCTACTTTCGAAGTTACATCAGTAGCTTAAGTAATTAGAGAAAACATGAAAATGCCACTTACACTTAAGAAATACACGTGTCAAGTAATGAATATTCGCCTCAACAGATTATTATATGCTTTTCACTTCATCATAACATAGCCTCCAAGCATAGCCTCTATGCCTAATCGAAAAGTTAACCTAGAAAACTTTTTTACTTTAAACTCACCTCTCTCTTGAAGAAATTGAATATTACACTTGGCAATAATATCGTAACAGGTCGAAATTGAGCTCGTAGTTTGGCCTGCAGGACATTCTGTCAAGTTCTTGGTAGATAAGAAATCTGCGCATGAGCTGGGCGTTTGCACGCACTCGCGCGCATCTTTTGATTTACCGGAAGAGCTCGTTTGAAATTTCTCTGCTGCTGGTGAGACCCGTAAGACTAGCTTCAACTTGGAAAGGCATCTTACTCGAGGGAAACTGTTTTTGGCAACTTAGAGTTATATTTTTCTTCTTTGATAAAAGGCAATACACAAGATGAAAATTCTGACATCTCGTCTTCACTTCAATTGCTGTTCTATCGACAGAGGACATTTTCGTTGTTTTCTGAGAGGGAGAGTTTTGGTGAGTTTACTGACGTATCCATGATGATTCATTGTATTTTACAATATAAACTAAAGGTATCAGATGTCCCTCTGCACAGCCTTCTCCAGGTGCTGGTAACATGCAGCTTCTCATCAGGTAATCCAAAAGTATAAAATCACCGCACACTGGAATTGACTTTTGCTGATTTATTTTGTCAGTGAACAACGCGTTTCGCTCGTTGCTTCATCAGGTTCACTTATCATATGCTTTCCACCCACAGGTGATATAGGTGATCTGTGGTGGTCACATGACCTCACCCCTGCAAGACACCATTCCATTTACAATACAATAAAAATTAAATTAAATTAAAAAATTCAGATACACCTCCATCCTAATGCACAATCTGTATCCCCAGGAACAGTCTTCTATGCAAATATGCATGCATGCAATGTGCAACTCCAATGTGAGAAAAAGTGCAAAGTGCAGAAATTAGATCAGAGTTCATTACTAGCAATATACAATGTCCAGAGATGCTACCTTGGCAGGACCGTTTCAATAATGCATCTACAGCAATATATGAATATCAAAGTACATCAATAAATAAATAACAAAATTAGTTCTCGTTTCAATCTCAAAGTACATCAATACATAAATACCAAAGTTAATGTTCATTTCATCATTACATCAAACCATCAATACAGTCATAGATATTTGGTCATAAGTCAATTATCATTGTGCAAACACTACTCATGTGCAAAGTTACATTGTATCAATAATGACATCAATTCATCTCAATCACTACAAAGTAATATAAAAAGGTATTACAAAATGTTACAAAAATACACTTAATTCTTGCATTTCATTAAGGCCATGGGGTTCTACTGTGTTTAGCTCATTGATCCAATACGCCTCTCTTTGTAAAAGTTTTTTAATTAAGTTGCCACCGCGTGGGCTAGGTTGAACTCGTTCTATGCCTATGAATTTCAGGGAGGTGGCCGGACCATGGTTCATTTCTTTGTAATGTCTGGCTATAGCATAATCCATGTTGCCGTTTCTTATAGCCCCTTTGTGTTCTGCAATTCTTAACTTTAAATTACGTTTGGTTTGGCCAATATACATCAACCCGCACGGGCATTTTAACATATATACAACATGTGTCGATAGACAGTTAATAAATTCCTTTATGTTGTATTTCTTGCCTGAGTGTGGGTGACTAAATGTTTTTGTATCAAAAGTGTGGGAACAATGTGCACATTTCCCACATTTGTAGTTCCCATATACTTGTTGGGCTAGCCAATTAGTCTTAGGGGTGTCCATGTATGTAGATCTCACCACCATGTCCCTGATGTTTTTTCCTCTTTTAAAACAAAAGCGGGGTTTCTGTAAAGATAGGTGATGAAGACTGGGATCACATTCTAGGAGTTTCCAGTGTTTTGAGATGATTTGTTTAACCTGTTTCGATGCTGTTGAATATTCAGACACAAACGTCACACTGCTCTCAGTGTGTTTAGGTGTTGGGTTCAACAATGAGTTTCTGTCTCTTTTGGAGGCCTTATCAGCAGCTTGGTTAATTAGTGGCTCATCATACCCTCTTTGTTTAAAACGCTGGGACATTTCATGTACTTTAGTCTTATGATCATCTTCATTACTACATATCCGTCTTAATCTGACAAACTGTCCATAAGGGATGTTCTTTATAGTATGATCTGGGTGGAAACTTGATGCATGTAAAATCGTGTTTCTATCAGTTGTTTTTCTGTAAATTGAGGTATCCAGTTTGTTTTCCACATTCACTGATATTAGTAAATCTAGAAAGTGTATTTTTTCATAACTATATTCCATAGTGAACTTTAAAGAAGGGTATGTGTTGTTAATATAATCATTTAGTTTAAACAGTTCTTCTTCGGTACCCACAAATATCAAAAAAATATCATCAATAAATCTTTTGAACAGCAGTATATTGCTAGCAAATGGATTATTATTGAAAATATAGCGCTCTTCCCATAGGCCCATGTACAAATTTGCATAGTTTGGCGCAAAAGGAGACCCCATGCTTGTTCCTTGTGTTTGTAAGTAGAACTTATTATTAAACATGAAATAGTTTGACTTTAAAGCAAACTTAGTTAATGACATCAATAACTCTACAGGGAGAATGTCTTTCTTGGGTGTCAAATAAAAATTCATGGCTTCTAGTCCACCCTCGTGGGGAATATTAGTGTACAAACTCTCCACATCAAATGTTACCAAAAGAGATTTTTCAGGTACATGAACATCACATAATAATTTCAAAACATCTCTAGTGTCAGCAATGTAAGATGGAAGTGATGGTACAATTTCTTTTATGAAATGGTCAACAAATTGACTCAAGTGTTCAGTCAGAGAATCTCTACTGGCAACAATAGGTCTACCTGGGGGATTAACCAATTGTTTATGTATTTTAGGCAGCAAATAGAACACAGGTGTCACAGGGTGTTCAGTCTTTAGAAATTCAAATTGAGTCTTAGTTATCCAGTTATTTTCCAAAGCATTGTTTAAAATCCTGTCTCTTTCATTCATATATTTCTCAGATGGATTAATCTGTAGTTGACTATAAAAGTTAGCATTGTTCAATTGTCTCATGGCTTCATTCACATAATCATTTGTATTTAGTACAACAATACCACCCCCTTTGTCTGCTTGTTTTATAATTATATTGGTGTTTTCCGATAGCTCACTTAAGGCGCGTCTTTCTAATAGACTAATGTTGCAGTTGGCCTTCCTGCTTGCAAGTTTTATCGTTTTGTCTATATCTGTTTCCACTAGTTTACTAAAGGTGGCCAGAGTGGCATTGGGGACACTAATTAACCAGGTGGCCAGAGTGGCATTGAGCCATTAATTAACCAAGCTGCTGATAAGGCCTCCAAAAGAGACAGAAACTCATTGTTGAACCCAACACCTAAACACACTGAGAGCAGAGTGACGTTTGTGTCTGAATATTCAACAGCATCGAAACAGGTTAAAGCCCATGGTGCAGGTTGAACATCACTATGCAGCATTGTGTACATTGATGAGAAAACAATTCGATTTTCAGTCTCATAGAAATCTAACTATACCATAAATGGAATTATTAGATAAAATTGTGTTAAAAAATAACTTCCGTCTGTCTAAATCACCGACCGGACGTGACGAGTGCGGAGGAAAGCAGGTCAAATCTAGGTTCACGATGTCAATGGAAGTCGAGGAGGAATTCCCTGGTGGCCACGTCCACGATGGCCCACAGCCATATAATAACGAGCCTTCAGGCGCGAAAGAGGATAGGGCGACAAAACGGGGCGGAACGATGGGCAGAGAATAGAGGTAGAGTTGTGCGTCCAGGAGAATTAGTGGAGAATTGGGCTAATGTTTTGGTGAGTTGCTGTAGCATGGTGGCTAACGTTGGTTCTATTTTGGACTTGCACCCTTGGTGTTGTAAGAAATAAAATCAGGTTGATCAAACATACTTTCGCCCTTTCTCTTGATTAAACAACTATGTATATTGCCTTACTATAACGTAGTAACATTTTGTCTTATATTCTATTTGACGTAATACCGACAAGGGTTGTGCAGTCTATCTTCAATGCTAGCTACGTTGGCAATGCATAATAACATCAATAGCCCAATATTAGCATTTAAACTACAATAACAACCGACTAACAGTAATATCTGAAATGTCGGTAAATGTGAACATGGTGTTGTTAGAAGGACTGAGATAAGGGCAGATCAGGAAAAGAAACAAGGGTTTGAGACGTTTCAAAGGGCTGATGTTAGCTAGGTGCCTGTGCAGACGCTAGTAGACAGCATGTGTTGACGTGAGGTGAACGCTTACGAGTCTAGGCATTCGGTAGATTGACCCCAGACATTACCTTACTATCCTTCCCGGGTATGATGCCTGCTTTCTAAATCTCTTATTGCTGCAGGTGGTATACCCAGCTTCAAGCAAAAGCATAGCTCTCTCCAACCCAGCAGGCCAGAGTATGCTTAGACAACAAATTTACAAAAATAATTATGCTACCTAATGCCAGTTATATATTATTTGAGATTTTTGTACTGTACATAATTTGTCCTAAGGGATTAGCACGTACTTGGAGCTTCATATGAAATATAGAATAGAATAAAAAGAAAATGTTACATCAAATACTGTCAATTCACCCTGACCATTATCAATATCAACTTTGCATCAGTCATCCCTCTAGGCAGTATACAATTTACAGGTAGGTAGTTGGATCATGGGCATATGGCTATGTCAGCACAATCAGGAGGCAATGTCCATAGGAAAGGGGAAAACACACAGGATTTCAATGGCCCCGTATGGGCACATTTTGTTCTGTACAAAATTAATACACAATCACAAAGCGTCTTGGTGTATAGAAGTTATTTATTTTTAAAAGGTCAGGAGAGAGAAATACAAATAAGACCTGGTATGAGAGTTTGGGATAATATATTAGGTAACTTTCATGCAAGTTTACTTGTTTACACACTCCACCTGTTGGAGCTTGTCCATGATATTTGTCTGAACTAGGCTATCAGCCATTTTCAACCTGAAACTGAGTATAGCGTAATGCATGTCATGAATGTGGAACCATATCAAATCAGGACTAATCTGCGTAATGTTAAAGCGTTAAATGTGCAGGCACAAATATATAATTCACATGACAGAAAGTAAAGTGATTTCAAACGTGAATGCCGCTCTCAAGAGGGTGGCTAACTTCCTCGTCCCGATGATGAGGAAAGTGGAGCAGGTGTTGCCGAGGACAGGATGGCGCCGTCATCTTTGAAGGCTTGTGGTGACTGAATGTATCCCTCTGTCAGTGAGGCCATCAGGGATGATACAGATTCCTAAAGAGGGGAAAATATTGAAACAGTCAACGTAAGTTACCTTAAAAAAAGAAAAAGAAATAAAAAGAGCTTTAGGAAGTGAGTGAAATCTCTTACATGATGGTTTCTCTTTATGGCTCGGATGACTCAGTAGTTTACAGAAGCTGTGGTAATGGACTGCATAGCAGAGTTGGTTTGGGTTATGTCTCCACTGTTATTCTCATGGGGGGACACTAGAAGAAGTCTGTAGGAAAATGTACACAACAGTTTTAGGTATCACAATTAGTACAACTTCTGTGATGTGGTACAGCCATAATAATTAATATTTCGGCATGAGGTCAGTAATGGTACAAATAATGGCAGTGTCATGATTACTTCTATGTACAGCTAAAAAACATCATTGCGAGTCACCTCTAATATGGCTTCATGTCTTCTGTAACGTTACAACTGCATAGTTTCCAGGATAATTTCCCAGGGGGCAACAACAATATGACCTTATAGGAAACTGAAATATGGTCAGTCATGTTGCATGTTCAATTACACTATGGGAGTTAATTTGTATGGCATGGACAATATACTAACGTTACGTTCACCAACATTTATGTAGTGATACGGGATTAGATCGCATTGCTAATTAATAATCGTGGCACTATATGTCAAAATCAGGTAGTAGACACCGGAGAGTGATCGGAGTTGAAATGCGGGGTAGGGGTGCTGTGCTACATGCTCAAATATTCTAGCTTTGAGCAAACTGCTAAGTCAAAAGACAGCCATCTGCAAAAACCTGCTCTAACGCCTGAAGCTCGCTGCCTTTGTTCCACCTTATAACGTTACATGATGAAGCTAATGCTGAGAACTTGCACAGCTTCAAATGTAGTGTTTGGAATGGTTTCAGACAGGATTTTAGCTATCGTTACCCCCGTCAAAAAGTTTGCTAAGCAATAACCAAGCTAATAGATGTTACTATTGCCCTATAACCTTGCACTTTCTGATTACTTATTCTAAAATTTGTACCCAA